>CM059810.1:14610519-14800519 GCA_030435695.1 Brachymystax lenok tsinlingensis | reverse complement strand
ACACAGACACACACACAGATACACACACAGAAATCAGTACCATGGACAGCCACATAATGTTTAAGTGGAAATGGTGCTGGAATAGCGGTGCTCCTGTTGTCTTAGTGCTGACCTGCTGTAACTCGGTGGTTCTAAATCACTAGTTGTTTAGTAAACTGTCAAACATTAACTTGCTTGACCATGCTGCTGGTGATAACTGATTGTATCCAATATTTGTTTTGTGGGCTTCACTGGAGTTGAATTTATTGCGCCACTGTGTGACTTGTCTTTCTGTTGTCACGACCTTACTGTACATCACGGTAGCGTATGATCGTATGGGTTATAGAGCAAACAACGCAATTATCACATCTGTTGTAATATGGTTTTACCGGCTTGGCTTCTTCAGCTACTGGTAAAAGCTCATGCAGTTTTTTATGAAGTCACCTTGTCACCAACTGCACCATGCAACCATCACCTGAGGCACTATTTGTCAACCAATCATTAGGGTGTTTTTGTTTAACCCACGTGAACGTGGCCCAAAATTTGACTGAAACAGGAACACACTTGGCCAGGATTCTGAAGCCACATGGGAGACAAGTGAAAGTGATATTTGAGACCCCTCTCTGACCAATTCATTGTACAAACATCATGTTTTCGGTGTGAGTGTGTGTGATATGGGATATATTATTTCGACATTCATACCAATTAAAAAAAAAAAAAACAATAGCAACAATGTTGACACTGCAATGTTGATCTTTGCCTTGCGGTTGGAAAACCACTACAGTGTCCGGCTATCGCAAATGCACCTCCCCCGACTTGTCTACAGCCGGCTTCGTTAGGCTTACCGCACGAACGCACCCATTCTGTTCTAATGCTGTAGTGCTGCTACACATTACCAGGGTCTGTGACCTCAATGCTGATTGCATGTTTGCTGTAATTCAATCAAAATCACTGACTGGAACGAGGCCTCTGGGGTTAGACCAAAATAATATTCTTTGTGGAGAAGGCGTGTCATCTTGCACAACAAAAAGAAACTCAAAAGTGGAAAAGATGTATCAAAAGTC
Source organism: Brachymystax lenok tsinlingensis (assembly GCA_030435695.1). NCBI lineage: Eukaryota > Metazoa > Chordata > Actinopteri > Salmoniformes > Salmonidae > Brachymystax > Brachymystax lenok. Next base: position 14,799,476 of record CM059810.1, on the reverse strand, counting down.
TCTCTTACTGTGCAAGCAGAATGTTGTTTTTGGACATATCCTGCAAATCCGCTGAACGCTTTTGAATGAACTACTGGGAGGGAAGTGCAGGCTTTCGTTCCAACCCTGCAGTAACACACCTGATTCAGCTAGTCAAGGTCCAGACTGAAGACTACTGCACAAAATTGCGCAGCCTGAGGAACCCTGGATAAGGGCTATATATTACAGGAAATTGAGGATAGGATTCAAAAATCTATTTTCTAACTTGAATAACAGAAAATTGGAGATGTGATGTCACCCAGTCTGTTGGAAGTAAGAGTGTTTTGTGCGTGTGTGGTGTGTGTGACAGAGAGGGTGAAAACACAAATCTGTGCTAATTAAATGCATCGCTCAGAACAGAAACCCAACTCTTCCTCTGACATATTGTGCACAGCTGTTACTAGCGCCTTTGTGCTTTTTGGGTTATTTTTAGGATCTGTCAAAAAAAGATACATTTTTGTTATTCCTTCCAAAAACAGAGCTGTTACAACTCTTCTCCTCTGCCTCTCCCAGTCTCTTATGAATATGTCTTTATTTGTGTTTTACTACACTCTTAGGAAAAAAAGGTGACATCTAGGTTCTTTGGCTGTCCCCATAGGAGAACACTTTAAAGAACCCTTCTAGGTTTCAGGTAGAACACTTTAGGTTCTAGGTAGAACCCTTTTGAGTTCCATGTAGAACCCTTTCCACAGGGGGTCCTACATGGAACCCAAAAGAGTTCTACGTGGAACCGAAAAGGGTTCTCCTATGGGGACAACCAAAGAACCCTTTTGGAACCCTTTTTCTAAGAGTGTAGGGCAGTGCTACCAAGCAGACATCAACCTTGATATTATAGTCCATTGAGAATTCAGGAGAGAGCGCAACCTTGAGGATGAGGGAGAGGAGACAGAGGTGAGATGGGGAAGGATGGAGGATAGGGGGGAGGGGGCTGGAAGGCTGAGGTCATCCTGTCTTTGGCTGCCTCTGCCGTTCTGCTTTTCAGAGTCTCTATTCCCTAGCGGTTATCTTCCTGCACTGTGGTGGCTAGTGGTTGCATAGCAACCTCCACTAGCAACCATGCAGCAGCAGTGCATCAGGCAGCTGAAGAGGAGCACCGCTTTAAACACGTTGCATCATGGGAAGTGTAGTCCTTCCGGTGGCCTATGAGTAAACATTATTTTACAATAGTTTCTCTTTTCCTTCATTTAAAAATGAGCTTTAATTTGTGCTGGGTGCCTCGAGCCGCGTCGTGTATGAAACGTTTTTAAATGTGAAAACAATCTGTGCTAAACTTCCAAAAAAATTGGGGGCCGTGCCATGAAAAGGGAAAATAGTTTTGTTGGAAGGCAGCCAAAAAACAAGGTCCTAGAAGAACACATCCTCCCGATGCTGTCATGTGAGTGAACAGTGGCCCTGACTACAGCTCCCTCAGCTGGCCCCTGCTCTCACTGGGGCCTCTGCCAGTGTGGAAACAGGATAGCTAGCAGCTCTCACTGGGGCCTCTGCCGGTGTGGAAACAGGATAGCTAGCAGCTCTATAACGTCAGGCCAAACTCACTTTTACTTCCTTACAGTAATTCAAATGTTTTTTTTGTTTGTGTATTTAGGCTGTTTGAAAAGGTTTGAATCCTAAGCTACCTGCCTACAAGTACAATAAGCATAGCTACTTTACTAGGTCAAAGCTGTGTGTTGGAACATCTTGATAGAGTATGGGTGAAATAGGCCTTGTAAATTTTCTTTCTTTTTCGGCTTCACGTCTGCCTACTTCTCACAACAAAAAAATGTTGGTTTGTTTTTAATAAGAACTAGGGCCCGGGAGTTTTTCCAGCTCAGGTCAAGAGGTAAAAAAAAAACTCATGGCCCGACATGAACGAAAATTGTCAGCTGATAGAAAGGTAGTGTGTATAACTGTTCACCGTCACGTGTTGTTAATTATTTAGTTTACCTTGTCTCTGATGCCTTGTCGCATTGACTCCCTCTCCACTTCCATCTTTGCATATTTGTCTTTCCTCTCCTCCTCCTGCTGCCTCAGAGCCTCTTGTCTTTCTTCCTCTTTCTTCTCGGCATCGGGGTCGGGCTCCTCCTTGTCTCCTCCCATCATCTTGCCCACATCAGGTGGTCCTCCTGGGTAACACAGAGACAAAGGGCTTGTTCCACATTGCAGCCGACCGCAGACTGGCTGATCTACAAATCACCTTGCACCATAAATAACTACTCATTATTACTTGTAGATCAGTCAGTCGCCATTTACCCACAATGCATCATGGATTTGATGCCTCTCCGACACGGCCATTGACAACTGTCAGACAGGCCTGTTTACTTACTTTGAACTTAGACTGTCATATTGTAGAGTAGGCCCAAAACAGACCACATTTACACACATTTTAGTCACAGACACATTATCCAGAGCAACTTTCAATCGACTTACAGCGACTTACAATCAGTGATGTAGTCACTTTAGTGTTTATTTTTTTTATTACTGGGACAAGGACAAGGACATGGTCCCAGGACTAAAGGAGGTAGCACCCTTGTCCTTTTTTCCCCAGAACAGAATATGTAACAAGATGAACTGTTACAATGAGAAACTACGTCGTGTTCTCCTGTGGATCCATCCATTCGTAACACAAGATTCAGTCGCACGGAACGCTGAATGTCAGGGAAAAAATGTTATGTCACAGTCACAAGCGTTCCGCCAAATGAGCAGAACTGTTACAGTCCGAGGTATTGCCCAACTGTGTCTCACGACTGCATGCTTGGTCATGCGAGAGAGGAAGGGGGAGATAGAAAGAGGGGATTCCAGGAGACTGCTGTGTCCCTGGAGCGAGCTGATAGTCTGTTTTTTTTTTTTTTCTTGCTCATCAGCATAAAAAAGAACTGGAGAGAGAGAGAGAGAGAGAGAGAGAGAGAGAGAGAGAGAGAGAGAGAGAGAGAGAGAGAGAGACTGCTGCTCCTGTAGTCGGTGGCTCAGGGCTCATTATAGAGCTGACTGTAAATCTAATTCTCTCTCTGATCAGATAGAATCCAGGTTATATAGCATGGTTAAACCAAACTGAACACTATACACTCACTGGGGAGCACACTCAGCAGAGTGTTCCATCTGGTTTAACCAGGCTATATCAAGTCCAGGTTAGTATCAGCAGTTTCAAACTAAGCAGCTGTGCCCCCTCTCTCACTCTCTGTTTCTGTCTCGCTGTCTGTCTCTCTCTATCTGTCTCTCTCTCTCTCTCTGTCTCTCTCTCTCTCTGTGTGTGTCTGTATCACTGTCAGTCTCTCTGTCAGTCTCTCTGTCAGTCTCTCTCTCTCTCTGTCAGTCTCTCTCTCTCTCTCTCTCTCTCTCTCTCTCTCTCTCTCTCTCTCTCTCTCTCTCTGAGTTTGTATTGTGAGTTGATATGAGCAATAGTTATAAATAGCCAGCGCTGGGTCTTGGTTGCGTGTTCTGATGATGACTGCATTGTGTGTTTTCTGTTTCATTGCACATCATGTGCTTTGAAGAGGAAGAAGTGTTTTATGTGGTCGTCGGGCACATTAGATTAAGGATTAAAGAGGGCCCTTTTTATGAAACTGTGTAACTGTGCATCATCTCATAAACCATCTTGCTCTCCCTCCTCTCCGTCCTCCTCCTCTCCGTCCCCCTCCTCTCCGTCCTCCTCCTCTCCGTCCCCCTCCTCTCCGTCCTCCTCCTCTCCGTCCCCCTCCTCTCCGTCCTCCTCCTCTCCGTCCCCCTCCTCTCCGTCCTCCTCCTCGTCATCCCACTCCTTGGCTTTTACAGTTCTACTGTCTCTACCATTTTGACATTGCTGGGGTAGAACTAATTATTTATAGATTCTGGGCTGTGCACTGGAGGAAGTCAAGGTCACACACTCACTAAGGAAAATTATTTGCTTTGCAGTACAGAGGGAGGGAGTCGGGGAGATACAGGAAGCAGTGAGGGCACCCTCTCTCTGACACAATCTCATCTAAGTGCTTTCAAATAATGAGATTAGCTTTTACTTTCATTCAATTACCGAGTAGAAGAGCATCTCAAAATGCCTCCGTTCTATTTTCTGTTGAGGAAAGAGAAATAGGCCTCCACTGCGTTGTTCCTTGCCAACGGCAGTACAGTACCCTTCACAAGCAGGATAGATTCCCTGCAGGCTCAATAAAACTGTAGGTTTTCTTGGAGGTGAGAAATATGGCTGATTCTCCCCTAGGCTCAATGGAAGTCTAGGTGGACTGAAGCCCCACCGTTATACGAAGAGCTGGTCCCTTCCGATCGGCAGACGGCAAAAGGGAAATAGGCTAGCTAGAGGAAAAGAGGTTGTTTTCAGATTGGCTGTTAGTCTTTCATAGTCTTGTGTGGTCAATATTCCTTTTTTCCTTTCCATTCCTATGTTTCCCATTAGGCTCCACTATGTGGCTGCGTGTTGTGGGGTTCATTTGAAGGACTAGGTCTTGGTCTGAGACTGGTCTTGCTCAAGTTTAGATCCTCCTCAGATGAATCTGAAGCCGCTGCCTCGGTCATGATGACACACTGGGTCTCGGTATGATCCGGTTTGTGCCAAGTCAGCAACGAGAGACACCTTGGCCTAGATTCTATTGAGTGTATGTGTGCTATCATAAAATAGCTTGCACTCTATCCAACTCATCCAGTTTTGGCATCCATGGCCTGTATTCACAAAATGTCCCAGAGTAGGAGTGCTGATCTATGATCACATCCCGTCATGGATTTTACAACGGTGGAAACTCTCTCCAGCCAAAATCCGAATGCAGCACATCAATCCATGATGGGAAGGGTGCAAGTGCACACCGCAAGCAGCAGTAGACTGGGGATGCGTCTGAAATGGTAGCCTATTACCATATGGTCCTGGTCAAAAGCAGTGTACTATACGTAGAGAATAGGGTGCCATTTGGGAAACACACTGGGTGATGGAGCAGTCAGTGAGTGTGGTGGATTCTGACAGGCATCTGCCACCAGCTACCTGGAGCTTGATTGTCGGTGTGAAATAGCTTTTTTTCTGTCAGGTGACATAGACATCGTGCAGGGACGTAGAAGAGTTCAGATATATGGAAATCAGAGATGAGATTTGTGGATAAATTCATAATATTTCAATATTTAAAACACAATAATAATTAGTTGTTGATTATGTTGTGCTTTTAAATGATTATTTATTAACTGGTGTATTTAATTCATTGATGTGTCCGTTGAGAAGGTTAAGTCCATCCCTTCTGCTTTACTGGCATGACTGTTCAGGCTCTGTTGTTCAAGGGCTTTAAAGGGGGCAGATTAGTTGAAGTTATTTGTTTAAATGTATTGGCTGACAAGCAACATTATATTTGTGACAGGTATCTCAAAGTTAACTGTAAGAAAAATGTATTTAGTCAAGCCTGAATTTAGTTCAATTAATACAAAAATACTAGGTGGATATTCAAATAGATAACAGGCCAGATTATACGAGTGTAAAGGAGAATAGAGCGCAGCTGTGTGCATCTACAGTCAAACACTTTAATGCTGTCATGTGAAAAGGGGCAATGCTACTGTTTGTTTAAGGATTCTTATCATGGAGACTGGAGAGAGCGCGGGGCTATGCAGAAGTTGGTGGTTGGTCCTGCATTTCAATGAGAAATGTAGGCTACCTCTGGCCATCTCGACTCCCACACACCATTTCTATAGGCTGCTCAGCCAGTGCAGCAGAAGCCCCTAACAATGCAGAAGACCCCAGCAAATAGGATGAAAAAGTACCACAGATGTACAGTATTATATTTGTCTACACTAGGTGTTCACTTATCAAGTTTGACCTTAACATTTTTGTTATAATATAGTCCACAGCAGTTTTGTCCATACCCATCTAATGATAAAGGGACAATACTAGTCTAAATCATATGTTATGGATATAGCTTATAACTATATACCTATTCATTAACTTAGAAATAATGAATAGAATTGAAAGAATGGCACACGTTAATGTCCTTTCCCATCCCGTGTACAGTATATGCTGCATTGCCTTTGAGTGTCTGACACGACCCTGGTAATGGTGCAGCGCATGAATCAACTTACCTCCCATAGCTGCCTTCATTACAAATTCATGGTGATGCTTTAAGTCTTGCCTCCCCTCAGATTCACCGTTTCACTTCAGACAGGACAGATGCTGCCCAGGTGCCAGGAGAAAGAAACCTTAGAAATTAAGACAGTAGAGGTTGAGTGGTTATATTGACCCATAACTCACTTTCTCTATCAACGACAGTATGTGTCTGTTCCCTCCTTATAGTTCGCCAAGTGAATGGTGTTGTGATTTACAAACAAGATGCGTTGTTGGCTACACCTCCTCGGGGTAGTGGGTAGTGCTAACCTCAAATGTATAAACCACTCTATTTTAGGAATTTATTCTGACTGGGTGGATTCCACGGAGATAGCCCCGTGAAGGTCAGAAAAAGGTCAATTTAGAGCGGTTTTCTTGGGGCATATTTTGTAAAAAGGCTATATATTGACGGCACAGGTGTCGTAAATAACCGGCCCAACGTTGGTAACCTGCAATAGCAGCCTAGTACGTTTCATGGAGCCAAGTAGCTTTCCTATACTGTACTTCAAATGGAAAGCAGCAGCCTCATGTAAGCATAGGTCACCAGACAAGATATAGCACAGCAATGCCGATAACAGGGTTCATTTGATCAGGGTAATATACAAGGCTAATCAATTTCTCTAGCCCATAATCCGCGTTCAATGTCAAACTTTCAATTGCCCGGATTCAGTCATATGGTTTAAAACCCAAATGCACCGCGAGTTGTATCATACGACGTCCCAAGTAGGCTAATCATAATCCCAACCATGTTTTTGTTTTTATATTCCCGACACATAACCTTGTCTGAACCCACACACAGCTACAAAAGCAACGGCAAAAACCACTTCATTTCTCGAGAGCAGAGCGATTTCAGCACCATTTTTGGGGGGGACAGCTCCCAATTCGTCCCACAACATCAACATCTCTTGTGTCTTGCGATCCGGACATGCGATTACCTTTCCGAGCGCCTTGGATCTCTCAGAAAAGCAACCTTATTCCTGGCAAAATATGGACGTTGTCGCGAAATGAAGAGGGTGTGGAGATCCTTAGATGCTCACTTTGAGCATCCCTGCTGTATTTCCCACCGTCTTCCTGGCTTCTGCACAACGACTGCACGCGCGTCCGAGGAGGGAACTGCAGTTGCTGTCTGATGATGAGGAGAGGAGGGTAATCACATGGAGTTCGACCAACCTTCTCCCGAACGTCCCACGCCTTCACTGACAACAACCTACTGCACAACGTCTGCTGTCCCTATTACCCAAGATTAGGCTACTAGGTTACACTGTTTGGCAAACCGCCACTTAGATACCCCAGATTAGCTATATATAAACTCTCTGATCAATCTGTCTTCATAAATCTGACCGAAATGTTTTCGTAAGTAGAGTGAATGCACACTTAAGTTTACGTAGGCTTCTGTAAGTTACTCACGTCATGCACCATTTTAGTAGCTTCTTAATTCATTGGAATGGATATGTTGATTTATTTTAGGACGGTTGCAAGATGTTTAGTCAGCATTATAGTCGATATAGTTCGGTACTACACCGAGGTAATATGTGTTTTATATTGGAAAATAATTTATTGGATTCATACAGTGCTTTTCTACCAACTGAGGTACTCACAGCGCTTTACATAGTTGGGGGAAACACCTCATCCACCATCAATGTGTAGCACCCACCTTTGTGCCAGAACGCTCACCACATATCAGCTAGAGAGGTGAGGAGTGATCTGCCAATTAGGAATGAGGTGGATGATTAAGTGGCCATGATGGAATGGGGCCAGGTTGGTAATTTAGCCATGACAACGGGGTTATCACCCCTACTCTTACAATAAGTGCCATGGGATTTTTAATGACCACAGAGAGTCAGGACTCTTGTTTAATGTCCCACCCAAAAGACGGCTCCCTCCGCAGGTCAATGTCCCCTTCACTGTGACATTGAGATCTCCTTAGACCAGAGGGAAGTCTGGCCCTCCAACACCACTTCCAGCAGCATCTGGTCTCCCATCCAGGGGCGACCAGGACCGACCCTGCTTAGCTTCAGAGGCAAGCCAGCATTGGGATGCAGGGTGGTATGCTGCTGGATAATTGGTTTTCATGGCACGCTGGAAATCCGAAATTGTGTGTGTGTGTGTGTGTGTGTGTGTGTGTGTGTGTGTGTGTGTGTGTGTGTGTGTGTGTGTGTGTGTGTGTGTGTGTGTGTGTGTGTGTGTGTGTGTGTGTGTGTGTATATATATATATATATATATATATATATATATATACATACACACACACAATTTCGGATTTCCAGCGTGCCATGAAAACCAATTATCCAGTAGCAGGGAAGTCCTGGTCGCCCCTGGATGGGAGACCAGATGCTGCTGGAAGTGGTGTTGGAGGGCCAGACTTCCCTCTGGTCTAAGGAGATCTCAATGTCAGAGTGAATGGTATAAATTGATCAACAAAAAAAGCAGTGGATTGTTCTCCATCCACCACTGATTCGGAATATAACATTTTCATAGTCATGACATGCTTGGTTCAATAGCTATTGTCGAGATCATTTTTTTTGAATGTCCACCGAATATCCAATATAAAATGAAATATAAAACAAGCTCCTCTTCTTGTCAAGCATCCAATTACCTCGACATTTAATGGTCATTTCAGTGAATTTTCCTCCAGTCAATGTGACCGTGCAAACCTTCATGAAAACAACACTATATGAGACCAATACGAATTTGGTTAATGCTTAAGCCACTGTCAAATATAGGGAATGGATAGAAGACACTTCAGCGAATGTTTGGCAGTTGAAAAAACAACCCTTTTCATTTATATTCCCCACCAGGCTCCAAAGCTGCTCAGAAAACTATTTGAAATGTCATAAACCATTTCTTCACCTTACCTTTATCCTAGTCTTATCTGAAACTGAAGAAGGGTTTCTTCTTTGTGATGATAAACAGGGTTTGGTACATTCATTCCACATTCCGAAAAGGATACACAGGGTCAACAAGCGTGTTTTTCATTTCTATTGTCTGTAGTCGATTATTTGAAACCATTCAGTTTATAAGTCAAGTGAGCGTCAAAATAAAAGGACATTTCAGTTGATGCATTGGTGCTTCTCAATTCAATTACACTAACTGAGCTTAAGACAACCAGACAAGGTTACTAAACGTTTTATTTTACCTTTATTTTACCAGGTTATCCCATTTTTCAAGGGAGAACATGGACAGAAAAATCAAGCAGAAAATATGAAAAATATACAAAAAAGATAAATAACCCTATAGAGAGGAGAAACAGGTCTAAAACACTGCACGTGCCCAGAAGCTGCTGAATGAATGACCTATTAATCTCTCTCTCTCTCTCTCTCTCTCTCACTCTCTCTCTCTCTCTCTCTCTCTCTCACACACTTATCTCAGCCTCTCCCCCTTCTCTCTCCCTCCTCCTTCTCTCTCCCGTTCTCTCCCCATTTCTCCCTCAATCTCTTCAATCTCCCCCTCTTCACTTCTCTCTCCCTCCCTCCCTCTCTCTCTGAAACGACATTTGCATTATTTAACAGCCCCTGCAAGGGTGACTTCGTCTTGACATGCTGCCTGCGCCCCACTGCCTGGTGCTAGTGCCTATATACCAAGCCTCTGTGAGTCTTTAGAGCCAGGCAGCTGTACTAATAACTGACTGCAGTAGAGGGTTAGAAGAAGGGCTGTCATAGAATCCATTCATTCATCAAGACACTGGGACTGTATCCGGTCGAAACATACTGACACAAACAACCATCATTCTCTATATAGAACCCTCGTGTGCTGTAAAAATGGCATCACTCCATTACGGAACCCACACCAGAGAGGAGGGTTCTATGAGTTCCATTGAGCTGTATTGGATAACGTTGGAGGAGAGGAAGAGATTGAACCATTTCACTAATTGACTGCCAACACAGTAGTTGGCAATGTGAGAAATGTTGCTTTTAGTCATGTGCAAAAAGCTCAGATTATCAGTAAAGGATATTTGACATTGTGGAAAAATGTTGTGGGGGCCTGTGGTGGTTTCAATATCATTACATTCTGAGAAATATTAATAAATTGTACATTTCATGCATTTCACATATAAATTTTAGTCATTTCGCAGATGCTCTTATCCATAGCGACTTACAGTAGTGCACACATTCATTTTCGTACTGTCACACTCCCTATGATATTCTTAGTTCAATTCCCCTCGTCTGTGCAGAGCTGAAGGACACCTCTCCCTCTCTCTACATGCTTTTCCTGAAGTAGAGCAGAGCCGAGGAGGAGGGTCACGTTTGCTCTGATATTAGTGTCAATCAACTGCACTCTGTGGTCTCTGGAGTAGGTGTGACTGCCTGCCTGTCTGCCTAGCTGGGCTTCCACTGCAATGCGTAAAGGGTTCACTCCCCAGCGAGGGCGGGTCCGGCTCAGCCGGACGTCCTGCAGCTATTGTGATGAGAGACATTTAAATCATCCCTAGCCACGTCCTCAGAGCATGCGCAGACCAGCTGGCTGGTGTGTTTACGGACATATTCAATCTCTCCCTATCCCAGTTGCTGTCCCCACATGCTTTAAGATGGCCACCATTGTTCCTGTACCCAAGAAGGCATAGATAACTGAACTAAATGACTATCACCCCGTAGCACTCACTTCTGACATCATGAAGTGCTTTGAGAGACTAGTCAAGGATCATATCACCTCCACCTTACCTGACACCCTAGACCCACTTCAATTTGCACACCAACCCAATAGGTCCACAGACGATGCAATCGCCATCACACTGCACACTGCCCTATCCCATCTGGACAAGATAAATACTTATGTAAGAATGCTGTTCATTGACTACAGCTCAACATTCAACACCATAGTACCCTCCAAGCTTATCATTAAGCTTGAGGCCCTGGGTCTCAACCCCGCCCTGTGCAATTGGGTCCTGGACTTTCTGACCGGCAGTCCCCAGGTGGTGAAGGTAGGAAACAACATCTCCCCCCCCCCGGCTGATCCTCAACAATGGGGCCCCACAAGGGTGCATGCTCAGCCCCCCTGCTGTACTCCCTATTCACCCATGACTGTGTGGCCATGCACGCCTCCAACTCAATCAAAGTTTACAGACGACACAACAGTAGTGGGCTTGATTACCAACAACGACGAGATAGCCTACAGGGAGGAGGTGAGGGCACTCGAAGTTTGGTGTCAGAAAAACAACCTCTCACTCAACGTCAACAAAACAAAGGACATGATCGTGGACTTCAGGAAACAGCAGAGGGAGCACCCCCCTAACCACATCGAAGGGACAGCAGTGGAGAAGGTGGAACGTTTTAAGCTCCTCGGCGTACACATCACGGACAAACTGAAATGGTTCACCCACACAGATAGTGTGGTGAAGAAGGCGCAACAGTGCCTTTTCAAACTCAGGAGGCAGGAGAAATTTGGCTTGTCACCTAAAACCCTCACAAACCTTTACAGATGCACAATTGAGAGCATCCTGTCAGGCTGTATCACCACCTGGTACGGCAACTGCACCGCCTACAACCGTAAGGCTCTCCAGAGGGTAGTGAGGTCTGCACAACACATCACCGGGGGCAAACTACCTGCCCTCCAGGACACCTACAGCACCCGATGTCACAGGAATTCCAAAAAGATCATCAAGGACAAGAACCACCCGTGCTACTGCCTGTTCACCCCGCTACCATCCAGAATGCGAGGTCAGTACTGGTGCATCAAAGCTGGGACCGAGAGACTGAAAAAGAGCTTCTATCTCAAGGCTGCCTACATACAGACTCGAAATCATTGGCCACTTTAATAAATGGATCACTAGTCACTTTAATAATGCCACTTTAATAATGTTTACATATCTTACATACTAATTTCATATGTATATACTGTCTTTTATACCATCTATTGCATCTTGCCTATGCCGCTCGGTCATCGCTCATCCATATATTTATATGTGCATATTCTTATTCCATCACTTTAGGTTTGTGTGTATTAGGTAGTTGTGGAATTGTTACATTACTTGTTAGATATTATGCACTGTCGGAACTAGAAGCACAAGCATTTCCCTACCCTCGCATTAACATCTGCTAACCATGTGTATGTGACCAGTACAATTTGATTTGATTTTGATGTTAAGAGCTTTGAGGGGATCTCCCCCCACTGACTGCCCCTGGGCCCTGACTCTGTCTGGCTGGGGCTGGGCGAAGGAAACAGCCCAGACAGGGAGGGAGTTGGAAAGTGTCCAAAGTGCTGCATCCAGTACAGAGAGCTGGGGATGTACTGTAGATTGCGACCCGACTCCCGTTCCTAGACTACTCGGAGGCAGCCAGATCATTTTCTTAGCCCCCCCAACCCCACCCCCGTACCAGCCCCCACCCTCCTCTCCCTTTCACACACTACACACCCCCCTTCCACTACAGGTTTTTAAGAGAAAGCGTTTCTGCATGACATTGGATGTGTGTTGCTCCTGAAGGGTTTTGGGTTCATCTAATTAGTGCAGTGAGGGATATTTGGCTGAAAGCAATGTTAACTCAATTAGTAGAGAGACAGTATTCTGTGTGTGATACAGAAAGTCTTGGTGCCAAATGTGAATATTAGCACCGATGTGGAACCCAACTGGCTTCCGCTCCTTGCTACTGTGCATAGGGAAAATGCCCTCACAAAATCCCACTTAAGTAAACTAGTGGAACACTGTTCAGGTTTTTGCTTTCTCCGGATATGCTCATGCTGATACCTTTTGATCTTGGCATGCACAACAATGCTGGTTTGATTATGCAAGAATTCTGTGATGACTTGCGAAGTAATACCTCAGAGAGACTGCAACTGTACTCCTCCCCCCATTTTGTCAGAGTTTCTGAACTGTCTACGCCGTAACCTCTCCCCGCATTGCTATGACAAAAAGCCTATTGTACTCTGGGACTTAACGCTCAGCGATATTCATCACTGGTCATCGGAACCCTCTAAATCCGTACCCAAAGGCCTCCGTCACACAAAACAAAAATATCCATCATCACAAAGGCATCCATCCACCATCTTAGTTTTTTCCCCAATGAGCATTGAATAACGTGGTTCTAGATTCGCTAACTCTGCAGAAAGAGAAGAATCTGGGGGCCACAGTATATGCCCTGTATTGATTAAAGGCTGTTGATCGATACTGCACGGTTGATGGTTAGTAGTTTTATGAGGGGCAGTGATGCCGCCCCACTTTGTTTTATGGTCCCCTTCACCCTCTGCTGACCCAGCACTCTCTACAGGCTCTGGCTAGAGGCCAGGCAGGGGGAGGCAGAGAGGAAGGCAGGCTGGGGGAAACAGACCAGTCAGGGAGACCAGGTAGGCTGGGGGAGACAGACCAGACAGGCAGGCAGGGAAGTATAGACAGGGAGGGAGGCAGGACAGGAAGGCTGGGGGAGGCAGACCAGAGAGACAGGCAGGCAGATAGGCAGGGGGTGCGGGGGCCTGTCTTTAGTTCAGCCTCCTAACATCCTCTGGAGTTCAGTGGCAGAGGGAACGTTTGATATTGTGTTCATTGTTTATTAAGGGCTTTGTTTGTTCTCTCTCTGTGTCCTCGTAGAACAGTGAGCTTTTATTCTGTTGTGTTTGTGCAGTGCTTTGCTGCTACTGTGTCCCTCATCGACTGTGAGTCATGTATTGAAAAGAAAAAAGTACAGTCAAAAGGATATTTGATCATATTTTGTTATAACAATGATATGAACATATCCGTGTAAACATTTGTGTATAACATTCAGTGGTTGAATAGGAGTTGTGTGGGTAGTAAAGGAGGCTCTGAATCAGGTTGCATTTCCACAATCGTTTTGAAGAGAGATTTGTTCTGTTCTGTTCTGTGCTGCTGTCTCCTGACGACTCCACACAGACTGTGTGTTGGTGTATAGATTACATGATTTCCAGCTTTGACACACACACACACACACACACACACACACACGGGACTCTATAACACACACATTCACACACACACAGGACACATGCACACAAACACACAAAGGCGGGTGCACACACAAACTGCTAATGCTGGTCTTTCAATCACTGTGTAGGTCCATGAATACATTTGGTAATACATTCAAGGGGTCATGTATATTTTACAGCTTTAAAGGGTAGGCGAGGGAGAAAAACGGTGAGTGACCAGATATATCAGAATCTTCTAAAGATATTTCAGATCATACCTCTCCTTTAAAAATGATCTCCACTTCAAATGATGATAGCATATGCAGTACATAAACAATGCCATAATTGACATGCGTTGTGTGGTCCCACAGAAATACCTCCAAGTGTGTGTGTATGACTTTGCAGATATAATGGGTTGCCCTTGAGAGACCTTCACTAGCATTGCAGGGATGATGAAATGCACTCTCTCTTACTGTATTCGCTCTACCTCCCTCCCCTGACCAAACCAGGGAACTGCACCCGAATCAGATGAGCGGTGAGCACACCGGCGTTTAAATTGCAGGGGTGAATCGCGGGTGGCAGTCGTACGCCTCAATTGTTGGTCCACACAACCGCCTCGGTTGTTCAGTCAGCTTCATTTCTGCTGTAATTACTTAATTCATTATTCAAATTATAAACTGCTAGCCTGTGACGTATATACAGTGTAGCCTACACCTACAATTGCTGTTAATAAGGGCAAACACTATCCAAACGGTCATGTCAGTTAGTCAACAGACATTTGAAACATAATCCAAATCAAACGTAGATGCCCTTGGTTGTTCCTGAGCATAACAAAGCAGAGCTTATTTTTTTGTGTTGTACCAAATTAAGTGACAAATATAATAGAAAACACATAGGCTACATTGTCGATGTAGCCTATCTATTAGGATATTTACCTAATCTTTTTTTGTCCCGATAAGTCCTCCTATAACACAGAGCACTGTGATAAGTGCTTCCTGTACTGCCCCATAAGCAAACCTGAGTTGAAAGGACAGGAAAATTCTCTTTTGGCTTGGTTGTTCAATAGTGGTGATGGGGGGTGGGGGCTGGAGAGGAAACCCAGTGTTGTGGGGGAAACCATGAGCAGTGGAGCTGGATAAGAGAGGGGAATACCATATAACCTGCCCCTTGTGGACAATGCAAATGTAATGGGGTTGTGTTGTGACGCAGACCAGTGAAGTAAAGGTCTAATTATAAGACTTTTAAGGGGCAACCTTATAGTCAGCCAGATACTGTACATACTTCACAAGGCGACTGTTAGGGGAGTCAACCTGGGGACTAGCAGTTCACTTTGTTTACCTAACGACTATTGAAAGAAGTGTTTGCAAATACCTAATTTAATCTAAGCGTGCAAAGAAGAAAAATGTGTGCTGTTTGCATGTGTAAAATGCATGAAATAGGGTGCCAGCTGAAAAAAGAGTCAGTTCCAAGGAGCCCATTGCAGCAGTGTGACAGCGTTTGGTTCATTCAACACTTACCTGGACAAGGCCCCAGGGTAGAGCTGTTCTTTTCATGATGTCTGGGGTTGAGTAGTGGGGGGTAGGGAGGGGTGTTGGGAAGAAGGAGTGTCTGCATTTTGGTCTCCATGCACGTCCTACTGCGTCACACAACCCACCCCCTCCATCACCCCCCTACTTCTCTCTCTCCCCCCCTCTTCTCTCTCACTTTGCAGCTCTAAAGGCTTAACACCAGTCAGCTCTTATGCAATCCAGCTCTCTTTTGTGGAAATAGCCCCGCAATGCAGCACAGTTATAAAATAGCAAGCCGCACTGCTGCTGTTGGGTTGTGCTCAGGATGGGGGCTGAGAGATGTGCTCAGTGAGGTGGCTGCAAGCGAGAGAGGGATGTTCAGCACGCAGTAGCTGGGTTTAAAATAACCGTATTTTTCAAATCTTCGGTTTTTCTGAAGGCTAATTCATTGCTGCCTTTGATGGCTGTATGCAAGCATGCAGATTTGCAGAATTCAGAAACTTCATAATGGAGAAAGAGTTGATCAGACATTTGATTGAATATCTACCCTAAGAGGATCAAAATAACTTGAAAGGTGTCGTAGCAGAGGTAGCCTGGCAGTTAGTTCACTGAACTACGTGCTCTCATTTGCCTGATGGGTACCTTGCCTGAGACCTGAAGCTCATAGGGATAACAGACTTTAGCTTAGCGGGATATTATGAGTTGAGTGACAACCATAGACTGGTGAGGACCCACATTTGATACACAGCCTGTTCAATGAAACTCATCCAGGCCAGGGATAGTCATTGATTAAAGAAACATTTCAGAGAAATAGCTCCATCAACTGGCAATGATAATCCTTCAGAAACTAGAAAAGGTAAATTTCCTTAAAAAAAACATGTGTGCTTGCCTAAGCTTTTACTACATGTTTTAGATACCCTTGTATATAGTCTAGTTAGATGAGTTGTATTGTATTGGTCTAGATTAGAGCTAGCCTGGTCCCAGATCTGTTTGTGCTTTTGCCAACTCCACTGCTGTCATTGTCAAGCCACACATACACTACCGGTCAAAGGTTTTAGAGCACCTACTCATTCAAGGGTTTTTCTTTATTTTGACTATTTTCTACATTGTAGAATAATAGTGAAGACATCAAAACTATGAAATAACACATATGGAATAATGTAGTAACCAAAAAAAATGTTGAACAAATCAAAACAAAACCCTTTGCCTTGATGACAGCTTTGCACACTTGGCATTCTCTCAACCAGCTTAAGGAGGTAGTCACCTGGAATGCATTTCAATTAACAGGTGTGCCTTCTTAAAAGTTAATTTGTGGAATTTCTTTCCTTCTTAATGCGTTTGAGCCAATCAGTTGTGTTATGACAAGGTAGAGGGGTATACAGAAGATAGCCCTATTTGGTAAAAATAGCAAGTCCATATTATGGCAAGAACAGCTAAAATAAGCAAAGAGAAATGACAGTCCATTATTACTTTAAGACATGAAGGTCAGTCAATATGAAACATTTCAAGTTTCTTCAAGTTCAGTCGCAAAAACCATCAAGCGCTACTGATGAAACTGGCGCTCATGAGGACCGCCACAGGAAAGAAAGACCCCGAGTTTCTTCTGCTGCAGAGGATAAGTTCATTAGAGTTACCAGCCTCAGAAATTGCAGGCCAAATAAATTCTTCAGAGTTCAAGTAATAGACACATCTCAACATCAACTGTTCAGAGGAGACTGTGTGAATCAGGCCTTCATGGTCAAATTGCTGCAAAGAAACCACTACTAAAGGACACCAATAAGAAGAAGACACTTCTTGGGCCAAGAAACACGAGCAACGGACATTAGAATTTGTCCTTTGGTCTGGAGTCGAAATTTGAGATTTTTGGTCCTATGATTGAGTGTAGTCTGGCCCAGGGGTGTGAAGGTGAACGGAAAGGCACTGGAGCGACGAACCACCGTTGCTGTCTGCCAGGCCGGTTCCCGTCTCTCCACCAGGAGAGAGGGGAACGCTATTACGGGGGCTGAGTCACTGGCTTACTGGTGCTCATCCATGCCGTCCCTAGAAGGGGTGCGTCATTTGAGTGGGTTGAGTCACTGACGTGATCTTCCTGCCTGGGTTTGGCGCCCTCTTCGGGTTTGTGCATTGGGGGAGATCTTTGTGGGCTAAACTGAAGATATCCCTCTAGTGAGGTGGGGGCTGTGCTTTGGCAAAGTGGGTGTGGTTATTTCCTGCCTGGTTGGCCATGTCCGTTGGTATCGCCAGACGGGGCCACAGTGTCTCCCGTCCACTCCTGTCTCAGCCTCCAGTATTTATGCTGCAATAGTTTGTATAGTTCCAATAGTTCTAATTCTCTCTCTCCCCTCACGGATGACCTGAGCCCTGGGACCATGCCTCAGGACTACCTGGCCTGATGACTCCTTGCTGTCCCCAGTCCACCTGGTTGTGCTGCTGCTCCAGTTTCAACTGTTCTGCCTGCGGCTATGGAACCCTGACCTGTTCACCGGACAGGCTACCTTGTCCCGGACCTGCTGTTTTCAACTCTCTCTACCGCCTCTGCTGTCTATAACTCTGAATGCTCGGCTATGAAAAGCCAACTGACATTTACTCCTGAGGTGCTGACCTGTTGCACCCTCTACAGCCACTATGATTATTATTTTACCCTGCTGGTCATCTATGAACGTTTGAACATCTTGGCCATGTACTGTTATAATTTCAACCCGGCACAGCCAGAAGAGGACTGGCCACCCATCAGAGCCTGGTTCCTTGCAGTTTCTTCCTAGGTTCCTGCCTTTCTAGAGAGTTTTTCCTAGCCACCGTGCTTCTATATCTGCATCGCTTGCTGTTTGGGGTTTTAGGCAGGGTTTCTGTATAACACTTTGTGACATTTTCTAATGTGAAAGGGCTTTATAAATACATGTGATTGATTGCTAGCTAACTAGCACACAGTGTCGCCAACTAGCAAGATAGTACAGCAGGCGGGAGACTAATAACCAGTAAACAGTGTTGTTTCTGTATGATATGTTGGATAAAGGAATAAAGATAGACACCAATGTCTAGTTCAATATCCCTACACGCGGAGTCCGGGGGAACAGTCCGGCTAGTTGATTACCTATCAACTAGACTCCGTAACAATAGAAAGTGCAAACATAACGGCATAACATGAAGTTCTTAACAGTCAAGTCAAAACAATTGAGAAAACATATTTTTTTTTTTACTTCAGTTGTCATCTTCCTCTTATGTTTGTTTTTTTTATTCATTTTTTTATATATTTAATTTTTTTTAGAAACAGAGGACAAGTTAACACAATCTCTTGCTTACAGAGTAAGCCTGTCCGGTGGCTTGCACAGCCGACCCACCCGTGAGTAAGTATTGGCTCTGACAGGGGTAGGATTAGGGCCACGAGCTGGAGAGCTTGGTGGGGTAGAAGCCTCACATTCAGTTGGCTCATGTCTCAATTCTGCACCCCTTGCGACGATAGAGGGAGCCACCAACATCCACCAGGTAAGAACGTGGTGCAACTCTCTGTAGGCACGTGCCCAGCCTCCAAAGTCCTGTGTGGTCTCCCGGCAGCGGTTTCATCCTTATCGTTTCACCCACCTCCAGCTCTGGTATGTCTCGAGCAGCCCGGTCGTAGAAGCACTTAGCGAGCTGCTTTCTGTGACGCAGTTTGTCCGTGACACCAACCATGACGCAGGGCTCAAGTAGCTTGTTAGCTACAGGGATGGTGGTCTTCAGACGTCTGGACAGAAGGCGTTGTGCTGGGCTGCTGTCCATGTTTTCGGTGGGTGTGTTCCTCCACTGTAAGATCGCTTTCCATGGGTTGTTGCCATCACGCAAGGCCCTGCTTAACAGGTTTTTTGCAATCTTGACAGCTGACTCTGCCTTGCCATTTGCTTTTGGGTGTCTTGGAGAGGAGGTCACGTGGTCAAACTCCCACTCTTAGGCGAAACGCTTGAACTGTGCAGTCAATTGTGGGCCATTGTCCGTGATTACCTTGTCAGGCTGACCTTGCTTGCAAACATGCGCCTTGCAGCGTTTTATGACCGTCTCTGCAGACAAGTCAGGGAGCAGTTCAATTTCCCAAAAGTCAGAGTAGTGATCAACAATGAGAAGGTAGTCCTTTTGTCTGTGGCTGAATAAGTCCATGGTGACGATTTGCCAAGCCCTTGTGGGCAGTTCATGTGACATCATGGTTTCCTTTTGCTGTTCATGAGCGTACTCGTTGCATGTGGTACAGCTGCTGACAAAGTCTTTAATTTCTGCTTGCATGTTTGGCCAGTATGATGTTTCACGAGCCTGGCGGTAGCATGCATCACCTCCAACGTGACTGGAGTGTAGGCGGGTAAGCATCTCTGGACGTAGTGATTTGGGAATAATGACCTTCTGACCTCTGAACAAGACGCCATTTTGCACGCTGATCTCATCTCGAAAGGTCCAGTATTCTCTCACTGTGAAAGGTGTCTCCTCTTTCAGGTGTGGCCAACCTGCGAGAGCCATGGACTTCAGTGACAGTAGGTGTTCGTCCTTGTCAGTGTGTTGCCTGATCTGGGCTAGGCGGTGATCTGTGACGTTTAAGTAGTCTGCCTGATTGATCTGTTGAACATCTTGTTGTTCCTGCTGTAGCGAAAAGATAGCATGCCGCTGATAGGCAGTGCCTCTGCCTGTACATTGTGCTGTTGCCCTGCTCAGTGTGTCGCTGATGTACATCTCTGGTCCTGGCTTGTAAATGACCTTCAGGCTGTAGTTTTGCAGAGTCAGGAGCATGCTTTGAAGCCTCTTGGGCGTGTTGAGGAGAAGTTTACTGAAAATGGCAATGAGTGGTTTGTGGTCAGTTTCAGCGGTGACCAGCTCTCGACCATATAAGTAGTGATGGAAGCGCTGGCAGGAGAAGACGATGCTGAGGCACTCTCTCAATTTGTGCATAGTTCTGTTCAGTGGGGGTGAGCGCTCTCGAGGCAAACGCAACGGGCTGGCCTTCCTGCATAAGGCAGCATCCCAGTCCCCTTTGGCTAGAGTCGCTCTGGATTGTGACAGGTTTCGTGACATCGTAGTAGCGCAACACTGGCATGGATGAATCCAGAGATTTCATCTCCTGTACTGCGGCCTCGTGCTTGGGTAGCCAGTGCCATGGTGTGTCTTTGTCCAGCAACCGGCGCAGAGGCTCACAGACTGCTGATAGGTGTGGCATGAACTTTGCAAGATAGTTTGCAAAGCAGATGAGACGCTGTACCCCTTTTGCATCAGATGGGTTTGGCATGTCAAGGATCGCTCTGACCTTCTCTGGGTCCGGATTCAGGCCTTTGGCTGAGAGAATGTGGCCATGGAAGTGGACGTCTTTCACCTTGAACTGCAGCTTCTTTAGGCCAAGACGAAGCTTAACTGATCGGCAGCGCTCCATCAGTGCCAGGAGCGTCACATCGTGGTCGCGTTCTGCTTCTTCATCTGTGTCACCACAGCCTACGATCAGGACATCATCAGCAATGGGTTCAATGCCCTTGAGCCCAGCCAGTAACTCGTGCTGCTTGCGTTGGTATACCTCAGGCGCCACTGAGACACCAAACAGGAGTTTGAGCCAGCGTTTCCGACCCCAGGGGGTCCAGAAGGTAGACATGAAGCTGCTTTCTTCGTCCAGCTTGCATTGAAGGAATGCATCTCGGGCATCCACCAAGGTGAAAATCCTGGCCTTGGGAAGCTTGTAGAGGACATCCTCTAGTGTCGGCATGATGTAGTGTGATCGTTTCAGTGCTTGGTTCAGATGCTTTGGGTCGATGCAGACCCTCAGCTTCTTTGGTTTTTTCACTATGACCATATTGCTGATCCAGTCAGTTGGTTCAGTCACAGATGTCATGTGACCATCGGCCTCATACTTGTCCAGCTGGGCCTTCACAGCCACTTTCATTGCAATGGGCACATTGCGAGGAGCACACTGAACTGGAGTGACGCTCTCATCCAATTCAAAGTGTACCTCCCCAGACACTGATTCAACGGGCCTGTTGAATACATCGTCATATCTGCCGAGTAGTTGTTCTTTGGACAGGCGTCCATGCTGGACATGCTCCACAATGTGCAGGTCATTTGGTACGGTGAACTGCATCAGTCCCAGGCGTTCGCATGTAGAGCCTGAGGAGAGGATGTTGACTGGTTTTCACAATCTCAAACTCCAGCTTGTGTTTACGTCCCCAAATAGCACATTCTGTCTCAAAGATGCCCATAGAGCTCATTAGCTCTCCTGAGTACAGCTTTAGTGTAGTACCGCTGGCCAATAGATGTGTGTCAGGTGCCAGATTGATTTTGTCTTTGTAGCTCATTACGTTGCATGTAGCACCAGAATCCAGTTGACATTGTTGTTGCTTGTTGTGTAATCGTAGTGTCACAAACCATTTCTTCCCTCTTGAGTGTACAGCCCCAATGGATTCATGCATGTAAATATCACTTTCACTGTTCTGCTCTAAACATTGAGTGACATCATCAACACAGTGAATCTTCCCCTCCACTCACCCTTCTTTTGCTTTTGAGACACACTGTTGCAAAGTGATTATTAGTTCCACAAGCTCTGCATGGTTTTCCATAGGCAGGGCAGTGCTCTTTGCACGTGTGTGTGTATTCCAACAGTATTTACATGCTATGGGGCTCTCTGTGTTCACCGTTCGTGGTGAATTACTCTGCCTCGATTGTTTTTTGTCTGAATGTCTGCCTGGCAACAGCGTGAACAGTATCAACGGCGGTGCGTGGGGTTTCCATCGCTCACATTCTCATGTCAGTGACTTCAGAAGTGCGGCACATTTCAATGGCAGTTACTAATGTTAAGCCTCTCTCTCTCTCAGTAGACGCCGGCGCGTATCCTCATTTGCAATTCCAAATACTATTTGGTCCCGAATCAGTACATCTTTCAATCCCCCGTATTCACAAGTAGCGGATCTTTCTCTCAAACGGGTTACAAAGTTGTTTACTGACTCGCCCTCTTCCTGTTTGCAGCTTCCAAAACGAACCGGTCGTAAATGACGTTCCTGGCGAGTTTGAAGTAATTCTCCAATGCATCCAATATAGCATTTGCATCACCCTGTTGTCGTGCTGTGAGGGTGAGATTGTGCCGGTAGATGTGCCTGCATTCGCTGCCCATTAAACTCCTCAGAGTTGCCGCTTGGACCTCGTTGGGTTTCTCATGTAGACCGGTCGCCAGCGCATAGTCCTCCAATTCATCTCTGAAGTTGTCCCAATTAGTATCTCCCAGGCCACTGTGAGAACCATGGGATTTGGTGGCGGAATGTTCGCTGCCATATCGATGGAGTAGGAGATATGTTTGCCTTCAGTCATCGGGGTAGGTAGTGATGCCAGCCAGCTAACAACGAGTTGATCAGTGCTGTGAGTAGGACACGGCGTGTGCTCGCATATGGAACGTAACTGCGCCTTATACTGTACTCAGTAACAAAAATAACAAACGTGTGGTTTTTCGAGCCACTTCTAATACCATGTTTCAGTATGATATGTTGGATAAGGGAATAAAGACAGACACCAATGTCTAGTTCAATAGCCTTGTTCAAGCAGTGTACAAATCCCTACACGCGGAGTCCGGGGAACCGTCCGGCCAGTCGATTACCGATCAACTAGACTCCCTAACAAGTGTCCTTCTCCCACGTCTGTCGGGCATTTCTTTTGCGCTGTTCCGTTAACGAAGGCAGGTGTTTGAAGTATATATTTTTTTAAAGATTTCGCGCACAAGAGCAATATATTGCACCAGTAATGTTCAATTAGTTTGAGTAGCTAATCCTAGCCTCTGACTCATAGGTACCCGGGACCATTTCACGCAAGCCTACATCTGAAGGAGACATGACGGGAGACACGGCATGAGATTGATCTGCTGGAATAAAGGTAGGTAGCAAGTTAATTTAGTGCAACGTTCACGCTTTCAGAGTAGTGCGTGCCAGCGGTAGCTTGGCGGTACCTGGCTTGCTAACTTTGATCTAGCTACAGTGGCTAGCTAACGTTAGCCGAACTACACTTTTTGGCTAAAGTTCTCTAGGTAGCTAGCTAACGCAAGACGGCCAAGACAAACATATTGTGCTCCGTTTATAACAAACTTCGCTATTTAGTTCATGTAATATGCGCATTTGCACTAGGAATCACAAAGCTAGCTAGCCTAGTTGAAAGTTAGCTGGCTAGTATACCGCTAGTTATCTAGCTGGCAAGGTAACACCACTAGCCAGCGAATCCTCATACACAGATAACTTTACCAGTAGCCAACTGTCTAACTTAGCAAACGTTAAATGTGTCATTGTTTGCTAACTAATCCGTGTAAAATCGGGTTGAGATAACTAGCTATCCCGCTAACGACGTTACAAGCAACCGTTTGATAGCTAACCGCTAACAGCTTGTTGGCAACAGAACCGGGCCACCACCACTTGCTCACGAAAGGACGAACTATTCTAGCTATTTACAACGTAGCTATTTCAATGATCCAGTATGTTAGCAAGCTAGAATAAACTTCCCAGGGAATACATTTCAGGCTAACGATTCACTTTTAGTTTGAACACTTTTGTACAGTCAGCCTTGCCATATCAAAGTCAATTTCAATGTGTAAAAGTAGTTAACGTTAGCTCGCCACATACCTGTTGGCTTAAAAAGTTCGCCTAAAATCAGAAATATATAGTTAGTTGAAACTGGCTAATTCTCTTTAGCTACATCTGAGTTCAGCAATGCCCATTACACTATTATTTAATGTACATTTGTGCCGTGAATTTATAGATGGAGGCTTGTGTGTTGGCTATTAGAGAATATAGTAGATTTGTGTTTGTTGCTTCAGGTGTGGAATCAAATATTTCGTCCTACCACCACCTACTGTACATCAAAGTACATTCTTAGTATCCCTCTATTTACCAGTGGGTGGCGCAATTTCACTATCAGCAACACGTTATTTTCATAAACTTGCATTTGGATTTGATAGTATACAATACACATATATAGACTAGGATCTGTCTTTGTTTAGGTACGAAATAAATGTTATGCAGGCCTATGTCTAGACTAAACAATCTTGCAGACATGCCCTTTATATCCTAATCAGACAGCAAAAATAATTCTGAAAACACCAGCCTTGTTGGAAGTCAAAACAAAAAGGCAATGACTGTCAGCTGCTACAGAATCAGAGTTCACAGGATGTCTACGATACAACAGTGAATAATCAGTGTCCTCGGTCCTTGTACATCCAGTCTGGCGTCAACCACTATCCACATATGAGAATAGTCCATAACATTCAGTATCAAGTCTAGTGACCATCAACCTGCACCTTGAGTATCAAAAACACTGGAAATCAGGTTTCAAACAATTATGCTGTCTCAAGGTCACATTGCAAAGTGGTGGGTGACGTGCTGTTAGGCAACAGTAGGCAGCCTATAGACAATGCATCCGAATGGGAGGCACGCTTTACGAGTTGAGATTGAGAGATAAAAATAGGTCCTTTTTAAATCGTAGGCACAACTTTTAACTCGATTCTATTTAGCAATGTTATTTGTTGCGCAATGACTGAGTTTACAAAAGCAGGTTTCACAGTCTACAGGCTTTTTGAGGAGCTACTATCCCGCTGTCTGACAGGTGGTAGGTAGGCTATAGACTGTATGCTGTGATATTTAAGATGCATGACGATTACCAAAAATACACACGTGCCAATTTAATTCCAAATGTATGCAAATTGACCTATAGACCGATACACATGACTGGTCAAATGTATTCTCGCCGGCTAACCTATTAACGTCTCTTATCCAAATCCAACGTACTGGAGTACAGAGCCAAAACAACAAATGGGTCACTGTCCCAATACTTTGAGCTCACTGTAACTATCTCAAACACATCTATGGCATGTTAATAGACCTTTCCTAATTGTGATCTATGTTTGCGCTAGGCGTTGTAGTAGGATTATTAATATCCTATGCAAGCAATGTTATCACTATATAGATGGAGAATGGCAGTGTCTATGCAAACTTTAATAATTAATAATTAAAAAGTGGATGTAATAAATATATCACTAGCCACTTTAAACGATGCCATTTATATAATGTTGACATCCTACACTACTCATCTCACGTGTATATACTGTACTATATACCATCTACAGCATCTTGCCAATGCTTAGGCCATCGCTCATCCATATATTTATATGTACATACTCGCATTCATTCCTTTACACTGTGTGTATAAAGTAGTTGTTGTGAAATTGTTAGATTACTTGTTAGATATTACTGCATGGTCGGAACTAGAAGCACAAGCATTTCGCTACACTTGCATTAACATCTGCTTACCATGTGTATGTGACAAATAAAATTAGATTTTTGATTTGTAATATACCCCTCAGGTTGTATCATTGCACCGTTCCAACTGGTCCCTCAAACCTGGTAAAATAAGGGTTAAAAATAATTATTTGAAACACTTGAGGGGAGGGGGGGAATGAATCTCCTTTATCAGACGTGGCAGTTTCCCAGCTGGACTATGATAGTTACACAAAGGAAGGACTCTGGGGAAGTTTTGACATATGTTATTTTATGAGTAAGATTTATAATAACCTTTAGTAGTAGGTAGACAAATCAAATGGGTACTATGGTGCAGTAGACATCAAATGGGTATTATTATGGGGCAGTAGACAAATCAAATGGGTAATATTATGGGGCAGTAGACAAATCAAATGGGTACTATGGTGCTGAAATAGACAGAACTTCCTAAGATGCTGATTAATTAAATGCATTTTAAACGTTGCCTGAAGAACACCCATATGAGTATTAGAGCTTATCCATACGTGTAAATATGAGCCCAAGCACCCCAAAAAATGCCAGAATATTTATATTTTTAGTGCTGTTATACAATACATAGACTACCGCATATTACACACAGCAGAACTACATCAACAAAAAGCCCATAGATTTAAGTATTTTGGTACATACAGTGCATTCAGGAAGTATTCAGATCCCTTGACTTCTTCCACATAACAGCCTTATTCTAAAATGGATTAGATTGTTTTCCCCTTCATCAATCTACACACAATATCCCAGTATTCAGACCCTTTTACTCAGTACTTGGTTGAAGCACCTTTGGCAGCGATTAATGCCTTGCGTCTTCTTAGGTATGACGCTACAAGCTTGGCACACCTGTATTTGGAGAGTTTCTCCCATTCTTCTCTGCAGATCCTCTCAAGCTCTGTCAGGTTGGATGGGGAGCGTCGCTGCACAGCTATTTTCAGGTCGCTCTAGAAATGTTAGATCGGGTTCAAGTCCGGGCTCTGGCTGGGCCACTCAAGGACATTCAGAGACTTTTCCCAGCCACTCCTGCGTTGACTTGGCTGAGTGCTTATGGTCATTGTCCTGTTGGAAGGTGAACCTTCGCCCCAGTCTGAGGACCTGAGTGTTCTGGAGCAGGTTTTCATCAAGGATCTCTCTGTATTTTTCTCCATTCATTTTTTGCCTCAATCCTGACTAGTCTCCCAGTCCCTGTAGCTGAAAAACATCCCCACAGCAAGATGCTGCCACCACCATGCTTCACCGTATGGATGGTGCCAGGTTTCCTCCAGACGTGACACTTGGCATTCAGGCCAAAGAGTTCAATCTTGGTTTCATCAGACCAGAGAATCTTGTTTCTCATGGTCTGAGAGTCTTTAGATGCCTTTTGGCAAACTCCAAGCGGGCTGTCATGTGCCTTTACTGAGGAGTGGCTTCCGTCTACCATAAAGATCTGATTGGTGGAGTGCTGCAGAGATGGTTGTCCTTCTGGAAGGTTCTCCCTTCTCCACAGAGGAACTCTGGAGGTCTTTCAGTGACCATCGGGTTCTTAGTTACCTCCCTGACCAAGGCCCTTCTCCCCTGTTTGCTCAGTTTGACTGTGCGGCCAGCTCTAGGAAGAGTCTTTGTGGTTCCAAACTTCTTCCATTTAAGAATGATGGCCACTGTATTATTGGGGACCTTCAATGCTGCAGACATTTTTTGGTACCCTTCCCCAGATCTGTGCCTTGACACAATCCTGTCTCAGAGCTCGACAGACAATTCCTTTGACCTCATGGCTTAGTTTTTGCTCTGCTATGCACTGTCAACTGTGGGACCTTTATATAGACAGGTGTGTACCTTTTCCAAATCATGTCCAATCAATTGAATTTACCACAAGTGGACTCCAATCAAGTTGTAGAAACATCTCAAGGATGATCAATGGAAACAGGATGCACCTGTGCTCAATTTCCAGTCTCATAGCAAAGGGTCTAAATACTTAGTTAAATAAGGGTTTTATGTTTTATACATTTGCAAAGCTGTCTAAACAAGTTTTCACTTTCTTATTATGGGGTGATGTTTGTAAAAAATGTAATCCATTTTAGAATAAGGCTGAAAGTAACAAAATGTGGAGAAATTCAAGGGGTCGGGATATTCTCTGAATGCACTGTAATTGGTCTACTGCAAAATGAAACAAACTCTAGTAATCGGCTTTGATTGTGGACAGAATTATTATGCATACTGTATGGACTGGTTCGTATGCTACGCTCCAAACATTGATTGTGCAGGGCGGCTTACAGAATAGTTAGCGTACAATATATAGTGCATTTTTATTTGATTTTCAATAGTAAATTTCTATATTTTTTTTATAATTAATAGGCTGACATGACCTGTTTTTATCTACAGAATATTTCACCACTGTGCTTTCCATCGCCACCTCATTCCTTTCTTGAGTGTGCAAAGAGGGGCTGTCAACAGGGAAATGTTTAGTTGTGAAAACATGTTAATATGATTGTTCACAGATTTCACTTCCCAGATAGCATGTTGCTAGGTAGCATTAGCTAGCGCTAGTTGGCTGTACCTGTACCAAAACTCCAGTATTCATCCTATAGCTTGTTCTCCATCTTTTTAAATAGTGAGCCAACATGTTTTTAGTAGGGATGCACAGTATATGGGTGAGCAGTTCACACCCAGTAAGTGTATGCCGTGAATCGCCCATAGATTTGTCCATATCGCCCAGTGCTAAGCTAGGCCTAGTACTTCAAAGGATGGCTGATCAAGTGATTATCTAAGACAAATATTGTGCCTGCCACTCCAAGGAACTGGAAAGGCTGACAAAATTATGCCAAACAAAAGAAAAACATGTTTGACTTCATCACAATGAAAAGCTTTGAGTAGGAAGACAAGTTTGAGAACGCATCTATGGTGGCATAGCCACCATCATTAAAGAGATGGGCTCTTGCAGTGTTGTCAAGAAACCCTTTGGTCTATAATTCACTGCTGATGTGTTGATACTGACGTACTTATTGATTAGGAAGGGGGAAATGATGGTCATTGATTCCCAGACCTATGGTTATCACGGTACCAGTACTGCAATACCACGAATCATGATACTTTATTTTCCATAACAACAAAGAACACAACTGAACTCTATTGTCCTTAACTTGCTGTTTTAAAATATTGTGTGACAGGCTTTTTAGCTTGGGGGTGACAGAGTGTGACTGGGTGACAACAGAAAGATGGGTTTACAACATTAGGGGGAAAAGACCTAGCTTCATTATCAATATATGTTTATAGGCCTCACATTTTATATGAATCATTGATTTATCTGGGTTGAGATCATAGTCGGTCTGTAATATGTTGGGCCCTGGCTGTAAGAGGCTTCGATGCAGGCAGCTTCAACCGTTCCTTCTCGCCCAGCAGCCAATCAGGCTCTTTTGAGTCAGATGAGGGAAGCCCCTCCTCCCCTCTACTCTCTCTCTCTCGACAGGCTGCTGCTGCTTTGTCAGCTAGGAGGAAGACCAGCTATCCTTTTACAGTGAGCCTTTCAAATGATCCGAAGGAAAGGGAAGAGACCAAATAAAGGGGGAGAGAAGGCTAGAGAGAGGGGGAGCTCTGAAAGAGAGAGGGAGAGGAGTGGATCACGGAGTGGGCTGACCATGCGTCCAGGGCCTATAGTCAGAAACCCTCATGTGAGTCAAGTGGCTTTTATAAAAGAAAATGTACTCCTTGCCTGCTGCTGCTTCCCTTATCGCTAGGAAGCAGCCCCGGTCTTGTGACACTTCATTGGAAACAAGGGCAGTGTGTGTCAGAGGGAGGGGGGATTCTGTCTCGAAGGCTGCGTTTTAGACAGGCAGACAAATTCTGATGATCTATTTGTTTCTTATGACCAATCACATCAGCTCTTTTCACATCAGATCTTTTTCAAAGCTGATCTGTTTGGTCATCTTTGTGAAAAGAAGATCAGAATTGGGCTGCCTATGTAAACGCAGAATAAGAACCAACCCAGTGCGGGGAGGAAAATGCCTGGCTAGAATGTTAGCTTTTCAGTGAGACGTCCGGCCTAGTCTACAGGCTGTGTGTCTGTGAGGAAATGTGGTGTGTGTGACAGAGGGAGAGAGATGCAGAGAAGGAAGGGGCTGATGAGAGACCGAGGGGCTGATGAGAGACCGAGGGAGGAGTGGATGGATTGTTGTGATGAATGCATGGACTGACCAATTTTTCCAAAGGATAAAGATTTCAATTCATGTTGAAGGGGATTTCTTCATGTCTCTTGTATTGCCGTGGTCATACTGTACTGCGTGGATAGTTGTCCAATGTTTGTTCATTGAAAACTGCGAAGGTTTCTCTTCCTGTTGTTAGTGTAGCCTAGTCATTTTTAATACTTCTTATATGGCTTTGAGAATATGTGAATGTGACATGTTCAACTGAGGCGCCGTGTCTTTCATCACTCCATATGTCATTGAATAAAAATGTGTTTTGTTTCCAAAATTACATACTATGACGTTTGGTTGTTGGCTAATACATTGAGGCCAACTGATGGTTATCAGAAAGATTTGACGACTTATGTTAGGAATGTCACAACATTTGTGTCACTAGCTATATCCTTTTACGACGGTCAGAGCGGTTCACAGGCTATACCTTGATATCCTAGGTTTATTGGGAAAAGGTCAGCTAGGTGTCTTGAGTATTTGTAGTCGTTTGGATGCTGTAACGGTGCCTGAATGTAATCTTTAGCCTGTCCTAGATGTAAAAATCGTGGGTCTGGGGAAACCAAACTTACATCTCAGTTTACATTGACTTATTATCATCTGCTCCAAAGTTGATCATTTCAGGACCAAGTCTGGCCCAGTCTCGTTGTGAACCACCTCCAGGAACGTCCAGGCTGGGTTATTTGTTGAAGCTTCTGTCAATATTAGCCTGTAGTTAGTAGTACACCCTAACCTTTTCAGTTGTGTTCATCTGGCAGCAGTTGTTTTAGGAGTCTGTTTGCCTGGGCGTTGGTACAGCTGCATTTGTACACTGCCGCTCTGCTGCTAGTCAATTATTACTTCACAGCTAGTGGAAGACCTCTCACTGTTCTCTAGTCTCTGTTCTATTGAAGGGGTGATAGTTTGTAACATTACAAATCGAATCAAATGTTATTGGTCACATACACATGATTAGCAGATGTTATTGCGTGTAGTGAAATGCGTGTGCTTCTAGTTCTGACAGTGCAGCAATATCTAACAATTCCACAACTACCTAATACACATACATCAAAGTAAAGGAATGGAATAAGAATATGTACATATAAATATATGGATGGGCCGTGACCGAGCGGCATAGGCAAGATGCAATAGATGGTATAAAATACAGAATAATTCATATGAGATGAGTAATGCAAAATATGTAAACATTATTAAAGTGGCATTATTAAAATGACTAGTGATCCATTTATTAAAGTGGCCAATGATTTCAAGTCTGTATGAAGGCAGCAGCCTCTGTGCTAGTGATGGCTGTTTAACAGTCTGATGGCCTGGAGATAGATGGAAGCAATTTTTCAGTCTCTCGGTCCCAGCTTTGTTGCACCAGTACTGACCTCGCCTTCTGGATGGTAGCAGGATGAACAGGCAGTGGCACGGGTGGTTGTTGTCCTTGATTAACTTTTTGGCCTTCCTGTGACATCGGGTGATGTAGGTGTCCTGGAGGGCAGGTAGTTTACCCCCGGTGATGTGTTGTGCAGACCGCACCACCCTCTGGAGTGCCCCAGTGGTTGTGGGCGGTGCAGTTGCCATACCAGGCGGTGATGCAGCCCGACAGGATGCTCTCAATTGTGCATCTGTAAAGGTTTGAGGGTTTTAGGTGCCTAGCCAAATTTCTTCAGCCCCCTGAGGTTGAAGAGGCGCTGTTGCGCTTTCTTCACCACACTGTCTGTGTGGATGGACCATTTCAGTTTGTCCGTGATGTGTACGCCCAGGAACTTTCCACCTTCTCCACTGCTGTCCCGTCGATGTGGATAGGGGGGTGCTCCCTTTGCAGTTTCCTGAAGTCCACGGTCATCTCCTTTGTTTTGTTGATCATATCAGGGGTTAGCCTATACTGTGTAAATATTCACTTAGGAACTATCTTGATGTGGTATCAGTTCTGACTTTTTTAAAATAATTATTTGGGGTTCTGTTGAATTTGATTTTAGCGTTTGACACTATCTTGAATACACTGCATAGCCTAGAGTAGGCTATATCAAGACTTCTTCATTGAGATACCACTGAAGTAGATTCATAATACGTTTAGAAACATTTCTTGACAATGACAAGCAGAGACATGACAGGCGTCGAAGCAGGCAGCCATGACAGGGCACCCGGGAGAAAACTACTAGACAGCTCAAGTACATTTTCTCAAAGCTTTACTTGCTTGTTAATCTCTTTTTATACATGGTTTTGTGTCATGTGCCTTACAAAAATTGGTTACAATAATCAAATTAAACATATCACAACAGCTTGAGTGTAGAGTTTCAATAAACCAGTAGACCATGTCTGGCTAAGCTTCCAGGTGACCAGCTTAACCATTACATCAGTGTTGACATGAGACCACATATACAGGTAATTTGTTAACGGCTGGAGTGTACAGCGGGGCCTTCTCTCTCGACCTTTGGAGGAAACTCTCCCCAACTTAGACTTAATGGACTCACACAAAGATGTAATTAGTTTCAGAAACCACCTGCAGGATGACCCCATATTCTATGATAACAGAGAAAGTATTTTGTTTTTCACGGCCTGTTGGATGTCACTGTCCATTTTGAGCTTACAAACAAAAACACACAGAAGCAGATTTATATACAGTGCATTCGGAAAGTATTCAGACTACTATTTATATTTTGAACTACTTTTACTTCACTACGTTCCTTAAGAAAATATTTTCCCTGACGCCCAAAAGTACTCGTTACATTTTGAATGCTTAGCAGGACAGAAAAATTGTCCACTTCACGTACTTTTCGAGAGAACATCCCTGGTCACCCCTACTGCCTCTGATCTGGCGGACTCAGTAAACACACATGCTTCATTTGTAAATGATGTCTGAATGTTGGTTTGCCCCTGGCTATCCATAAATAAAAACAAACCAAGAAAATGGTGCCGTTTGGTTTGCTTAATATAAGAAATTTGAAATTATTTATACTTCTGATACTTCAGTATATTTTAGCAATTACATTTACTTTTGATACTTAGGTATATTTTAAACCAAGTACTTTGACTTTAACTCAAGTAGAATTTTACTGGGTGACTTACTTGAGTCATTTTCTATGAAGGTGTCTTTACTTTTTCTCAAGTATGACAATTTGTACTTTTTCCACCACTGGTTGAGAATGACAAATCATTGTGGTTGGTTCGCTAAATGTCTATTGCAAGTCACTATGACCCCGCCTCTCTCTAACCCTTTATTACGTTCAATGGCAGCGGGGCCACTAAACTCTGACCTACGACTTTTCCAGACCCTTCACTGTGCACCTTCAACATCATAGCTGTGATTGGTTGTCGTAGGTTGTAGCCAATGATTGCGGAGATAATTGTCAGACTTTGCCCTTCCATTCCACATCATAACAGGTGTCTGTCCATGAGGACAGGACTATATAAGGCTAGTATTTGTTTATTAATTCGTTTTGTGATTTAGTTTTTTACTACTTTTTTTTTTTTTGTGTGGGGGGTCTGTTTTCGTGCAACAACGCCTGCGTAACAGGAGAACCCATGTGAGTATTGTCGTGAATGGAAATACAATACGAGGTGTTACTGTTGTAGTGGAGATGAGAGTAGCCCAGGGTGCAATATTCATAGTTGGTGCCTTTATAGATTATAATGAATGTACCATGGGGTTCTGATCCCAGATCAGGACTCCTACTCCGAGACGCTTTGTGAAAACAGCCCCAGATCAGAGTTGTTGTAGTCGGATCAGAGGGCATACTACAAAGCTAGCTAACTTGGTGATCCTGCTGACATGGATAACAATCGAATCAGTCCATACCAATTTCAAGCATATATTCCTAAATAATGTGTAGTTATTTCTGAACATTTAAGTAAGTTAGCTGTCTAACTTATTGATCCTGCTTTGTGACATTCCCCTCTAGATTGTAGTAGTTGTTGTTGATAGAAGTAGCCTTGTAGGTTGAACAACAGCTCACCAGGCATAGTTAGTTGAGACAGCAGACCATAGCCCTATACTATGAATCTGGTTTGAGGAGAGAGTGAGGAAACGTTGGTCAACTCTGGATAACCAGTGACACGAAAGTCTCCCCTTTTTAACCAGATAAATTTCTATGGCAACGAATCCTTCAGAACAAACCTGCTCCGGGGGAAGGCTAACTCCATTTATCCTAAATGAAGTGTCTGAGCTGCAAGTTGAGGACCAATTAAATCAGATTCGCATAGATTGTCATCATCCCCTTAATTTGAGGAAGACTGGCCTAAAACTAACTCGTTGTACACCAGCCACTGTGGCAGGTAGATAAAAAATAAAATCTACCAGCCCAAATATTTTGGGGCCGTAATTACACAAAGGAACAGTCTAACTGCATTTGCAGTGATTATAGCTCCAGTAATTCCTGATTTAGTTGGATTTAGTTTTTTTTGTATAATCCATTATTCGCTTAATGATCTGATATTCTTTTTCTCTCATGGCACGCGCAATTTCGTTTCCCATTGAACTAGCTAAAAGCCTTACATCAAATTTCATCAGTTCCCAGTAACTTCCAAATGTATTCCTAACACACGCACAGTTCCAATATTTATCAATAATTCCTGCTACTTCCTTCTAGAGAGTATTTAAGTAAAATCTTATTCAGTTTCCAGTAACCTTTTTATAACTTTTTTTGTTGACAAACCATGCATATTTATCGTTATGAAATCCCTTTATGGTCTATTGAAATCGATGGTTCAATTGAGACTGTATCAACCCTGTCAACCTTATTTCCAGATATCACATAGAAATCAATACGGGACTGTATAGATTAGTCTTTAGTACTCCATGTAAACATCTTATATGGGTTCTTATGTCTCCAAATATCTCCAACACTTAACCTTAAACATAATTCCTTATCTCACAATCAGAGTTGCTGTCTTTAGGAGGCCATCTATCTAGATTATCATGCCATGCTGTATTCAAATCTCCACCCCCATATTACTTTTAAATGTAGACAATTTTACTTATTGTCCTCCCAATGTCTCAAAATAAAATAGTTACTTGACTTGTAATTGGTAGCACAAGTATTCACAACAATGAATTGAATGTGGTTGACATCTACTAATAGCATAATCCATGTCCCTGCATTATTTGCTTCGACACAGTATATGATCCTTAAAGTCGACTTTTAGAATAGTGATACCTGCTGACCGACTGGTACTAAATGAAAACACAATATCATTACCCCATTGACGCTTCCAAAACACAGTATCTGTGGAACAGGCATGAGTTTGTTGAATTAAATAAAAGTCGGCACTTACCTTTACAATACAAAAATAAAGACTTCCTTTTCAAAACATTACAAATTCCGCTGGTAAAAAAAACATTTGACATTAACTGTCACAGTGACTATATGAATAATAATTTTTATTTGTTTTTCACCTTTTATTTAACTAGGCAAGTCAGTTAAGAACAAATTCTTATTTACAATGACGGCCTACCTCGGCAAACCATAACCCAGACGATGCTGGGCCAATTGTGCGCCGCCCTATGGGACTCTCAATCATGGCCAGTTGTGATACAGCCTGGAATCAAACCAGGGTCTGTAGTGACTCATCTAGCAGTGAGATGCAGTGCCTTAGACCGCTGCGCCACTCGGGAGTGTTCACATGAAACGGGTTCTCACAAAATGAAACGTTCTTGGCAGTTACAAGTAAAACAGTCCTTTGCACCATGCAGGTGAAAATGTAAAAATATTTTTAAAAAAAAGTGAATTAAATCTGACATTTGCGCCATGCATTGGTATAACGAATAGCCATCAAGCTAACATTTAAGTGTCAGTGCGAATTTCTCTGCCATCTCTGCTTTATGCCTTGCTTTATGTCTCTCTCAAATGTCAATATGCCTTGTATACTGTTGTTTAGGATAGTTATCATTGTTTTAGTTTACTGCGGAGCCCCTAGTCCCACTCAGCATGCCTCAGATACCTCCTTTGTCTCACCTCCCACACATGTGGTGACCTCACCCAGCATAACTAGTGCGTTTAGAGATGCAACCTCTTATTCTCACTCAATGCACCATACCCCTGTCTGCACATTATGCCCTGAATCTATTCTATCACGCCCAGAAATCTGCTCCTTTTATTCTCTGTCCCAAACGCACTAGACGACCAGTTTTGATAACCTTTAGCCGTACCCTCATCCTACTCCTTCGGGTGATGTGGAGGTTAACCCAGGCCCTGCGCGTGTCCCCAGGCACTCTCATTTGTTGATTTCTGTAACTGTAAAAGCCTTGGTTTCATGCATGTTAACATCAGAATCCTCCTCCCTAAGTTTGTTTTACTCAATGCTTCAGCACACTCCGCCAACCCTGATGTCCTTTCCGTGTCTGAATCCAGGCTTAGGAAGGCCACCAAAAATTCGAAGATTTCCATCCCCAACTACAACTTTTTCCGTCAAGATAGAACTGCCAAAGGGG
Source organism: Brachymystax lenok tsinlingensis (assembly GCA_030435695.1). NCBI lineage: Eukaryota > Metazoa > Chordata > Actinopteri > Salmoniformes > Salmonidae > Brachymystax > Brachymystax lenok. The sequence continues at coordinate 14,763,225 of CM059810.1, read as the reverse complement.
AAGGAGTTGCAATCTACTGCAGAGAGAGCCTGCAAAGTTCTGTCATACTTTCCAGGTCTATGCCCAAACAGTTCGAGCTTCTAATTTAAAAAAGTAATCTCTCCAGAACAGTCTCTCACTGTTGCCGCCTGTTATAGACCCCCTCAGCTCCCAGCTGTGCCCTGGACACCATATGCAAATTGATGGCCCCACATCTAGCTTCAGAGTTCGTTCTGTTAGGTGACCTAAACTGGGATATGCTTAACACCCCAGCAGTCCTACTATCTAAGATGGATGCCCTCAATCTCACCATCAGTCGAGGATGCCTGGTCGTTCTTAAAAAGTAATTTCCTCAACATCTTAAATAAGCATGCCCTTTTCAAAAAATGTAGAACTAAGAACAGATATAGCCCTTGGTTCACTCCAGACCTGACTGCCCTCGACCAGCACAAAAAGCATCAAATAGTCCCCACGATATGCAACTTTTCAGCGAAGTCAGGAACCAATACACGCAGTCAGTCAGGAAAGCAAAGGCTAGCTTTTTCAAAAATAAATTTGCGTCCTGTAGCTCTAACTCCAAACTGTTATAGACCTATATCCATCCTGCCCTGCTTATCTAAAGTCTTTGAAAGACAAGTTAATAAACAGATCACTGACCATTTCGAATCCCACGGTACCTTCTCCGCTGTGCAATCCGGTTTCCAAGCTGGTCACGGGTGCACCTCAGCCACGCTCAAGGTACTAAACGATATGATAACCGCCATCGATAAAAGACAGTACTGTGCAGCCGTCTTCATCGACCTGGCCAAGGCTTTCGACTCAATCACCGTATTCTTATCGGCAGACTCAACAGCCTTGGTTTCTCAAATGACTGCCTCGCCTGGTTCACCAACAACTTCTCAGACAGAGTTCAGTGTGTCAAGTCGGAGGGCCTGTTGTGCGGACCTCTGGCAGTCTCTATGGGGGTACCACAGGGTTCAATTCTCGGGCTGACTCTTTTTTCTCTGTATATATCAACGATGTCACTCTTGCTACGGGTGATTCCCTGATCCACCTCTACGCAGACAAGACCATTCTATGTACATCTGGCCCTTCTTTGGACACTGTGTTAACAAACCTCCAAACAAGCTTCAATGCCATACAACACTCCTTCCGTGGCCTCCAACTGCTCTTAAATGCTAGTAAAACTAAATGCATGCTTTTCATTCGTTCGCTGCCCGCACCCGCCCGACTAGCATCACTACTCTGGACGGTTCTGACTTAGAATGTGTGAACAACTAGAAATACCTAGGTGTCTGGCTAGATTGGAAACTCTCCTTCCAGACTCATATTAAACATCTCCAATCCAAAATTAAATATAGAATCGGCTTCCTATTTCGCAACAAAGCCTCCTTCACTCACGCCTCCAAACATACCCTCGTAAAACTGACTATCCTACCAATCCTCGACTTCGGCAATGTCACTTAGAAAATAGCCTCCAACACTCTACTCAGCAAACTGGATGCAGTCTATCACAGTGCCATCTGTTTTGTCACCAAAGCCCCATATACCACCCACCACTGCAACCTGTATGCTCTAGTCGGCTGGCCCTCGCTACATACACTGGCTCCAGGTCGTCTATAAGGCGGAGCTTTACCTAGCAAAGACTTATCTCAGCTTACTGGTCACGATAACAACACCCACCCGTACGTAGCATGCGCTCCAGCAGGTATATCTCACTGGTCATCCCCAAAGCCAACACCTCCTTTGGCTGCCTTTCCTTCCAGTTCTCTGCTGCCAATGAATGGAACAAATTGCAAATATCGCTGAAGCTGGAGACTTATCTCCTTCACTAACTTTAAACATCAGCTATCTGAGCAGCTAACCGATCGCTGCAGCTGTACATAGCCCATCTGTAAATAGCCCATCCAATCTACCTACCTCATCCCCAAATTACTTTTTTTTTTACTTTTCTGCTCTTTTTCACACCAGTATTTCTACTTGCGCATCATCATCTGCACATCTATCACTCCTGTGTTAATTTGCTAAATTGTAATAATTCTCTACTATGGCCTATTTATTGCCTTACCTCCTCAAGCCATTTGCTGAATTTTTTTCTGTGTTATTGACTTTACGCTTGTTTATTCCACGTGAAACTCTGTTGTTTGTGTCACACTGCTTTGCTTTATCTTGGCCAGGTCGCAGTTGTAAATGAGAACTTGTTCTCAACTAGCCTACCTGGTTAAATAAAGGTGAAATAAAAAAGTGGCCTCCATCATTCTTAAATGGAAGAAGTTTGGAACCACCAAGTCTCTTCCTAGAGCAATCGGGGGGAGAAGGGCCTTGGTCAGGGAGGTGACCAAGAACCTGATGGTCACTCTGACAGAGCTCTAGAGTTCCTCTGTGGAGATGGGAGAACCTTTCCTCACTAAATGAAACGTTTTACCAGTTGCAAATAAAATAAATCCTACACCACTCACTTGGTAAATCCAGTAGCTGTTTCCCTGCCATTTGTCAAGCCTTGGCTCCTGCGAAGTATGTACTTTTCCCCCCTTTCCTTGCTCTCTCAATCATCGGCCACAGACTATTCCAAGCTTCTTTATCAAATGCTGTTCAGTCCTCCTTGAATCTCAGGTTGTTGTTCTTCAAATAGTATTTTTCTTTGCACTTTTCTATGTCAGATCACTCGCTGTCCTGGAGATGAATCTCATGATCACTGGTTGTGGTGGCTGGTTGTTCTACCCATCTCACAGCCTACCCAGGCGGTGCACCACATCCAGGGAACCTGCAACAACACTCAGCCCGGCCTCCGGGACAATTGCCCTGCAAATGTCCTTCATCTTTGCTTTAATGTTCTTGTCAGATCTTTCTGCGATTCTGTAAATTCGAAGATTCCTTCTCCGACTGTACCGGTCAGTCTCGTTTGACTCCATTTCTGTGAGTTTTTGATGTTGCGTTCTGCTGCTTTAGAGTATTTACTTGTTTTCTTCAGGTTAAGGATGCTGAGTGTTCGTTTTCACCCAAGTCCATGATGTCATCTGCGATCTCTTTGATTTTAGCCGTGAGGATGCGGACGATGTTGTCCTGTAGCAGAACCAGTGATGGTTCGCTTCTCAGCCTCTTTGGAAGCTGCTCCTTGGTTGGGGTATTCGGGTATGAATCCCATTCACCCCCCTTTTCTACACTACAAGCATATGAATGAGTTTCAGCATAACCAATTTTTTTCATTGGAACTCCCAAAATCCATGATCTCAGCAGCAGTTTGGTTATGTCCTGACTCCATGCTGCTAGCTAAACATGCTGAAACCTTTCAATAGCTAGCTAATTTGTTAGTTGGAAATCGGCCAAAATATATTTCAATGGTTTGAATAATTTCAAAATAGCTACACTGTATGGCTATATTTATTGCAACTGCAGCCTAAAATTATTAACTTTGAGAGAACCCTAAATTGTTCTTCAGCTAGAAATTTTATGACCTCTAATGCTGCAATCTTGAGCCCCTCTTATGACGTTAGATTTCGATTTCTTTGTGGATTACCATATATGAAACAAAATGGCAGAAATTCTTTGAAAACAGCTACTGCAGCATTTATTTAGTTATAAATCACAACTCTCACTTGTGCCCATACTTGACTGTTATTATAAAATTCTCACACTGTAGAGGCCGAAGTGTGACCACGTGATGTTGAATTAGACATTCTTACCCAACAATGCTAAAATCTCCCAGCGTTTGGCAGGTGACGGGTGTTTTTTTAATTTATATTTTATTAATCAAATGTTCTTTGTGTGTTAAATTGTCATGTTAAAATAGCTATCTCATTACACATTTAATGACAGAATGCATTTGAAACTTCTTGCACAGGAAAACTTGTGCATACCAAAGACTGCATTAACGGTACGTAATAAAATAACACTTCGAAGAGCCTATTTCACACCATTTCCTGCTGAATTTGCAAAATAGCTTTTTCTTTCATTTGGATTTCAGCACAAATGAAAATGTGGCACAGACTCACCCATGGATTGATGTTTCAACGAAGAGTTCAGAGTTCGCCTAGCCACGTGCGCAATGAACGCGCAGTTACAAGCCCAGCTCGAGCAGGCTCGAGTAAGCTGTGGGTGCACGATCAATATCTGTAATGCATATATAACCTGAGCTGGAAAGTGAAGCTGACTAGCTTCATAAAAACTTGAGGAACATCTACCTTGCTTCGTAGTATACCCCGCAGAAGAGCTAATGAAGATTGTCAGTTATTGCTCAACCTTAAACCTAAAATGTTTAGTTAAAACAAAAACAAAGCCTTCACCTCTGTGGTAAAAAGCTGAAGGATGGGCCTGGCGAAATGTAGCCGCTCTCAGATTCATAGACAGAGCTATGGATTCAATGACTGACCATCCATGATGTCAGAATTATACTTTTAACCATGTTGAGTCTGTTAACATTCACACTGTTTACAGAGTAAAACAAACTTGTGTTTTGGTTTCTGATGGAGTATGACAGTTGAACTTAGCTCATGAGGCATTTTATAAGTTATGTTCTTCAAGAATCAATGGGTATATATCAGTCATGTCTAAGTCCAAAAACGGATGTAGCGACTGCAGATTCTAGCTTTAAAATATATCCACCATGCCACAACAGGATGAGGAGCATCAGACCTCATTGTTTTCAGCACAGCTTCTTTTGACTGACATTCCAGCATCTCAACTCTGAACACCATCGCTCTTTCTCTGCTCAACAGGAACTGTATTATCTGAGAATGCAGAGGATGAGAGAGAAGACTGACAAGATGGAAGAGAACAAAGCCACGAGGAAGCTGCGGGTGTGCGTGGCAACGTGTAATCGGGCAGACTACTCCAAGCTGGCGCCCATCATGTTTGGAATCAAGGCCAACCCGGATGAGTTTGAGCTAGAGGTGGTGGTGCTGGGATCCCATCTCATTGATGATTATGGGTGAGTTTGAGCTGAAGGTGGTGCTGGGATCCCATCTCATTCACGATTATGGGTGAGTGAGCTAGAGGTGGTGGTGCTGACTATTTTCAGTCTTTTTTTTTTCTTTTTTTTTTGATTGCTTGATCTGACCAGGAAAAACGTATTTAATGAGGACCACAATGGAAATAAGTCTGAATTTGTGTTTTTATCTGTGACGATATTTTGTGTTTATTGTTCATTTCAATTAGTTGAATCAACTTTATGTATTTTTAATTTGTCAAAAATTTATTATTAGCAACACGTCCCGGATGATCGAGCAGGATGACTTTGACATCGGCTCCAAGCTGCACACCATCGTGCGTGGGGAGGACGAGGCAGCCATGGTGGAGTCAGTGGGTCTGGCGCTGGTCAAGCTGCCAGATGTTCTTCACCGTCTTCGCCCAGACATTCTGGTTGTCCACGGCGACCGCTTCGATGCCCTCGCCCTGGCAACGGCTGCCGCCCTGATGAACATTCGCATCCTGCACCTGGAGGGAGGAGAGGTGAGGGGATGGAGGAAGTGATGTCATATATCTCAAGGTTTTTCAGGAAGTAGGGTATATCTGTGTTGGGAGCTGAATATAACTAGATTCAATTATTGGTTGCTCCTTCCACTTGTAGTTAGCTGGTATTTGATATATGATGTTTTTGAACTGTCGTTTTGTGTATTTTAGTTACTATTTACTGTGTAATTGCCATTTTAACTCTGTAATTACTGAGTTATTACCATTTAAAAAAATAACGAGCCTACCAAAAATACACAGAAGTACTGGAAACCAAAGAAGGCAACATCATTATTTCTGTTATGGTCTTGGTTCAGTAAGAAGGACTATTTGTTCCCTAAGGGCAACGGCAGTGCTTCAGACACTCAGCGAACCGCCACAGAGACAATACACCCACTTTTACCGTGATGTCTGATCCTTCCTCCTTTCCCATCCCAGGTGAGCGGCACCATCGACGACTCGATCCGCCACGCCATCTCTAAGCTGGCCCACTACCACGCCTGCTGCACCCGCACCGCCGAACAGCACCTCATCGCCATGTGTGAGGACCACACTCCGCATCCTGTTGGCCGGCTGCCCCTCCTACGACAAGCTGCTGGCCGCCCATCACCGTGACGACTACATGGACATCATCAGGAACTGGCTCGGTACGTGTAGTAGTACCTATCCTTCACCCCTAAATCAGTGGCGTTCCAACTTTTTCAGCAGGGGAACGCAGTTTAATGCAGTAATACCAGACTAATAGCCAGGTTCCAGGGCCCAGAGTTCTTCCTGGTCAGGCAGGGAACCTCTGCTGTCAGTGTCATGCAACAAAACTAAGACGGCTACAGTTCCTGCACAGCACCAGCTTTGAACTCCTATTTGAATATGCAGCAGATCTCTTGGTCGGAAATAGTACTGACCTTGATGACCTAGTCCGCTACAGTTACCTAGACTGAGGACAGCAATGGCGTTTTTGTTTGAGGTTTCATGGCCTGCCTTTACATCGCCAAGGTGACAAGGTCGCTGTGTCTTTGTCAAACAGTTATAACTAACACTGGCTGGTATTACAGCTGACATGAACTCATTATTCATTTCAAACACGCACTCGTCAAATGAAGCACAACACTTCAGAAACGGCATTTGAAAAGTCCGTCAGCATCCCAACAACTTGTCTTCTCGAGATACAGGTAACGCACCCTAACTTGGAGCGTGAGTAGGCGGTGCCCTGGAGTGCGTCCAGGTGACCTGATTGGTTGGAATGAGGTGGAGGCTTGAGTAAAAGGGTGATTGACAGGGCTGCAGGCCAATCGGGTTAAAAGGGCCAGCCGTTTTATAACAACCTTTAGGACAGTGGTATAGTACATATACCACTATATAGTATAGTGATATGGTACAGGAGCTAGTACCTTCGGCATGGAAAGATGTGGAAAACATGTTATAAGAATGTTGTTGAATCAGTTCATAGATTTATGAGGCTTTTAGCTAGTCCCTACGGGCAGAAAGAACAGTGGACTGTTGACTTCCCCCTGTTCACAAAGGACTCGAATGCTGAGAATGTTCTAAATGTCATCCACAGGAGACAACGTGAAGGAGCACGACTACATCGTGGCCCTGCAGCATCCGGTCACCACCGACATCAAGAACTCCGTCAAGATCTACGAGCTGATGTTGGACGCCCTCATCTCCTTCAACAAGAAAACGCTCGTCCTCTTCCCCAACATAGACGCAGGTCAGTGGGGATTCTGTATATATATTATTCCTTCCTTATTTCTCTCCTCTTTGCCCCGTCATATTGTGCAACCACACAAACACACATACACACATCATGGAGCTGGAGCTACAGTGTCACCTTGGTCAATAGTGTGAGAAGGCTGCTCTGTTGAAGGTATCTGCTTACCTAGTTCAGCTGCATGCCTTTTTCCCTTAGATCAAATACATGTTCCCGCCTCTGTAATTGGCTAGGAAGGAACAAGCCAACAGAATGTACAGTAAAGTCCTAAGGCAATTGTGTCTAGGGCTGAATCCTTCAGTCTGTTTTATGATTAGAGCTAGGACTGGTTTGAAGGGCGTACAAATTCCCCAGAAAGGATTAGATGCCAAGTGACGAGTACTTAAAATCCAACAAAACATGGCTGCAGTTGAATCTCCAACTGTAGACTGTGTAGGAGTCGGTTAAATTAGACATCCCACAGTCTTCTCCGTTCCGTCTTGGAACCCCTGACAACCCCTGTCCCGTCTCCGTGACGACCCCAACAGGAAGTAAGGAGATGGTGCGCGTGATGAGGAAGAAGGGCGTGGAGCAGCACCCTAACTTCCGGGCGGTGAAGCACGTGCCCTTCGAGCAGTTTATCCAGCTGGTGTGTCACGCTGGGGCCATGATCGGCAACAGCAGCTGTGGCGTCAGAGAGGCGGGGGCCTTCGGGACCCCTGTCATCAACCTGGGGTCCAGGCAGACTGGGAGAGAGACTGGTAAGTGGGTCTACTGAAGTCAATGACCATTTACCAGGTGGTCTAGAATCATGGGCTTTGTCCAAAATGGCACCCTATTCCCTATATAGTGCTTGAATATGGGCGCTGGTCAAAAGTAGTGCACTAAATGGTGTGCCATTATGGAGGCAAGCGTGGCCTCCATTTGGAGCAGACTAGGGGGCCTACTTGTGTTTGCCAGTGTTACTTTTTCATTATATATTTCCTGGTATGGTTCTTAATTGAAGGCTTTGCCAGTATAGTATGAGTGTTTGGCGATTGCTTTGTTGTCATTCTTCCAGTCATCCCATAACGAATGCTTATAGGATGTTGAGCTGTATTTTCTATTCCCAGGTGAGAACGTCCTCCATGTCCGAGACGCAGACACTCAGAATAAGATCTACCATGCCCTGGACCTGCAGTTTGGGAAGAGATACCCCTGGTAAGCATAATCGCATAACCTCTAGAAAAGGGGTTATTACAGGGTTAAAACAAGTTCCAACAGGGTGACGCCTCCAGCACAGAAGCAGATAAAATGTCTAACTGGCCTCTTGGAGACAGGTCCTTTATATCCTAATCAGACAGCACCTAATGTTCTGGAAACACCAGCCTCTTGGAGACAGGTCCTTTATATCCTAATCAGACAGCACCTAATGTTCTGGAAACACCAGCCTGAGAGGTTTGTAGTCAGAATCAGAGTTCACAGGATGTCATCAATACAATACAACAGTGAATAATCAGTGCACTTGCAACTTGTCAATATCCATAAACCCATTCGTAAGCATAGTGTCCCCCCCCACAACCTGTTTTGTAACACCATTCCATATTAAACACTGCCAGACAGACACACTCTGGTAATGGTGAGAAAGTTGTAAATAGCAGAACTGTGCTGAAGTGCACCTTGCCAGTGACTTGATAAGCTGATTGTGGCCTGGCTGTTCAATGTGCCTGACGGATACTATTTTCTAGCTTCATTGACAAACACAGAGTTAATACTTAGCTAGCTAGCAAGTGATTTTAAGGCACTGATAAACAGTGTGGAGCTTGTGCTTTATTTACTATAGTTTGACAGCTTGCAGTTGAAGTTGTAGACATGTTGTTCTCAGAAATCAGTCCCGAGCGTGTAGCCACTCGTTAAACTAGTCAGTGCACAGCAGAGAATCTATCATGCACATTTGTTAATTTGAGAAACACTGCACCAAACACCTTAGCTAGAAGTCAAATTGCACGACTAAGACCTTCTCTGCTAAAACTTCTAAATGAATTACAGATTTCTTGGTTACAGATTAATTCGGACTATTTAAATATTTTGAGGAAGTGGCTATGTTGTTGCTTCGGTGACTCGGGAGGGACAAACAACAGTACCTGCCACAGTTCAATTAAGCAATATGGCCTGCGGGGGTGCGGTATATGGCCAAAATACCACGGCTAAAGGCTGTTCTTAAGCACAACGCAGAGTGCCTGGATACAGCCCTTAGCCGCGGTATATTGGCCATATACCACAAACCCCCGAGGTGCCTTATTGCTATTATAAACTGGTTTCCAACGTAATTAGAGAAGTAAAAATACATGTTTTGTCATACTGATTGGCTGTCAGCCAATCAGCATTCGGGGCTCGAACCAACCAGTTTATAGTATGTGAACACAACACACCCACATCAAACCACAACTCTCATTCGGCTATAGTCATGGCCGCTAGCATTTCTTCATGAGCAATCTTCAAAATGAGGCCAAATCCGTGCAGTCACCCTTTAAGTCATCTACTTAAACCTTTAATAAAATATATTAATTTCTTTGTGGCAGCATTGGCTCTTTCAGTGTTTCTTAACTTAGATTTGGTCTAAAAGCTAAAATCCTCTATTTTTATAGTAACCATCAAAATTGCCATTTTTCATAGAACTGAAATCTCACAAAAATTCCCCTCTTCATTCTGTGTGATTTCCCACACCCCCCCGCCCTCTTCTTCATCCTGTGGGATCCCCCCCTCAGCTCGAAGATCTACGGCGACGGGAACGCGGTGCCTCGCATCCTGAAGTTCCTGCAGACCATCGACCTTGACGAGCCGCTGCAGAAGACCTTCTGTTTCCCCCCCGTCAAGGAGTGGGACATCTCCCAGGACATCGACCACATCCTGGAGACCCAGAGCGCCCTGGCCGTCGACCTGGGGGGGACCAACCTCCGCGTGGCCATCGTCAGCATGAGGGTACGGTGGTAGGGGTGAGGGGGGGGTACACCGCATGTTAGATTTGATATTATTTATCTTATTAGTCGTGATTGGTTCAAAACATAAATCATCTTCCAAAATAAACATACCATCCATGTGTGTTCATCATCCCTCTACACCCAACTAGTTCAGGTTTGTAATGGTGATGGATAGTGATGAATACCCATAACCACCAAAGATGGAACTAGAGAAGTTGCAGATAAAAAGATGTGCCATACCAAGGTGGCATGATGTACAATCTGTTCTAGACCTATGTATATTTTGTGACGTTGCACTTCTCATGGAATAAGCCCGAGGCCTGTACCATTTCGAGCCTTTTTTTTAGCCTGACCAACCTTCCTCTGATCAAGCCATGAACTGTCCCTCTCCATCTTTGGAGGATGCATGCACTTAAAGACTTGGCCTCTTATTGGTTGACCTAACTATAGCTACGCCACTCGTGATTTATTGCTTGTTTATTTTTTGCTTTTGAAGCGCTTTCAGATTATGAAAAGCGCTATAGAAATGTAATTAAATATTTGTCACGGGCATGTGTATTGTCTAAAACTGCTTTTCGTCAGTGAAGAAGTTGGAGTTGAACACATGTCAACAGTGAGATGTCATGTTTTAACCATTCGTTCTGAAGTTGGAGATTAGAATGTCAACAGTCAACCGATCATTCTTTAGCCTAACGGAAGTCGTCTTTAACACATTTTTTTATTTGATTAGGCCCCATTTTGATTTAAGATTTGACTTTACGCGAGAACCACCATGAGCATCTGCCGCTCAGATGAAAGTGGCTGTCGGTTATAGCACTCCTCTCAGACGCTGATATTTAATTTAATCGCTGAAGTCAGACCAGCACTGACTTGTCAGCCAACACATTGTGTTTACCAGTGCTTGTGTGGCCTTATCAAACAATGTACCAAATGTACCTACGGGCTGATTGTGTTGAACAAGTGGATTGATCTGCATGAAATATATTTGTGGGCAACAGTTTGTATGGTTGTGGGTTAGAGCTCTGCTGGGGCCACTAATAGTGACGCGTACAAGGATGACTGAGTGGCTTCAGGTAAAAACCGTCCCCTCAATGGCGTATACTTTATTATTTTATATATGGGCAACAATTAAATAACATTTAATTTTTAAAGAACATTTTAATTTAAATATTATTGTATCGGTCTGATTTATACATATTTTTAATTGTAGGGTAAGATAGTGAAGAAGTACACCCAGGCGAACCCCAAAACCTACGAGACGAGGATCGAACTGATACTGAAGATGTGTACAGAGGCAGTCATTGATGCTGTTCATCTCAACTGCCGGATTCTGGGAGTGGGTATGTGGCTTTCTCTATTTTGTGAAATGTCCCTTAATGTTTTGATTTGCACTTGAATATAGCAACATGTTCTCATGCGAATCTGTCAAGAAGCACATTGTTGGGTGGGGCTTGCAATTTATCCATTTCACTGTACTTGTGCATGTGTCAAATAACTGAACTTTATTAAATGTTTTAAACGGGTAAACGTCACAATCTCTTGCCCCAATTATTTGTGCTCAACGACAATAAATACGCTTCAAATTCTGCATAGACCCTAGTTTTCTCACTATATAATTATTTTATTAATTTCGCAGACAATCTTATCCAGAGTGACTTAGTTAGTGCATTCATCTTAAGGTAGCTAGGTGAGACAACCACGTATCACAGTCGTAGTAAGTACATTTTTCCTCAATGAATAAGTGGTCAGTAGCTAGTAGGAAAAGACCCCTAGTTTGACAGGATCTGATTCTCTCGCCATCTCCCCCTCAGGCGTGTCGACAGGGGGCAGGGTTAACCCCCAGGAGGGTGTGATCCTCCACTCTACCAAGCTGATCCAGGAGTGGAGTGCCGTCGACATCCGCACCCCCATCTCTGACGCCCTCCACCTGCCCGTCTGGGTCGATAACGACGGCAACTGTGCCGCCCTGGCAGAGAAGAAGTTTGGCCACGGTAAAGGAGTGGAGAACTTTGTCACCATCATCACTGGAACAGGTAAAATTGCCACCTTTAGAATTAGAATGATTCATTCTGGTCATTCATTGTATTTCTATGAAATATACATGACTGACTGTCATTGTAAAAAAAAAAAAAAGTGAAATTAAGTTAAAAGCTTATGGTAAGTAAAGGTTGAGAATTCATTCCACACCCATAATGGCATGAGATGGATAGTAAACAATGACAGTATGGGTGGATCGAGTGCATAACAGGCCAATTGAAACGAGGCAATCAGATTTCAGTCAGTACCTTTTTTATTTTGAGTGGATTGAAAAGGTATTGAAAAACTGGATTTGTGTCCTGGAACACAGTCCTCCACGGCTACCCCCTGTTGAATGGGGGATTGTTGTTGAGGCATTTGCAAACCATTTAAGTTTTACAAAAGTGAGAGACTAAAAGAAAAGCCCTCACCGTAACCATGTTTTGACAATGCTACTGATTCTATTAAGATGGCTAATTGGTTCACTTGAGGACTTTTCCTGTGGACAATGACATTTTAATGTACATGGCATGAGGCATTGGAAACTATTGAAAAAATGAAAGCACATGCTTGTATATAATCTCTTAAGGCAGTGCTTATGTGTAAATCATAGGTTAATGACAGCTTAAAGCTGAGACACCTGGTTATTCTATCAATAGGCTATATTTTCCCTTTCCTCGTCCCTACCTGGCCTCGAACCAGGGACCCTCTCCACACAACTGCCTGCCAAGAAGCATCGTTACCTATCGCTCAACAAAAGCTGCGGCCCTTGCAGAGCAAGCGAAATAACTACTTCAAGGTCTCAGAGCAAAGTGATGTCACCGATTGAAACGCGCACACCCCGCTAACTAGCTAACCATTTCTCACCGGTTACATATACACGCCAAAAAGCTGTTGGATTCTGGGTAAACTTCTAACATTGTTATACGCATAAGCATAGTATGTAAAGCGTGGAAGAGACTGGGTTTTATTTGAGGTTAATGGTTCTCTGTAGAAAGACTGCTTTGGAATGTGTTGGGTGGACGGGAGGAGGTCACAGGATTGCTAGAGGGGAAGCAGATAGACATCTGTGGATTAGGTGAAGGAGGGGTTGAGGTCAGATCCCCTGAAGGGAGAAAGTATAGTTCATTATCCTATGACCCTCTTCTTGTCGAATCATAAGATGTAAGGATTGGCGAGAAGGAGGAATGCCTGAAGTGGAGTGTATGTACTTGTGGTGGTGGAACGTCTTTGTCTGAATACAGCTGTGTCGACCCTTTAGGAAGAATTCAACTTGGTTAAGCTTCTTTAGTGGCCGTGAGTTATTTACTCTGAAAGATTAGAACCTAACAGATGGTGCTGCGAGCAGGGTTCACCACGATTTGTAGTCAAACCGAAGAGTCAAGATCACAATAAAGGGTAAAACAATACATTTTGAGCAAAATAGTGTGTTTCAGACCACTGCAAACATCCGAGTAGGACATTAAAGGAATTGGTCTGATGGCTTTCCGTGATGACTTCGGCCTCCCTGCTTGCTTGAGGAACAAAAGAGGAGTAATAGAGAATTTTTATTTTACTAATACATACAAAATAAATACAAATATTGGTCATTTTAATTACTTACACTTAACCAGTCATATCTAGAGTTGGGCCAATGCGGTTTCTGTCTGAACGTGCCCCACTTTCTCCTCTATAGCCGTTGCTAAGTGATAATTGACACTTCCGTGCTGTTTATTTCTGATAGGAATGGAAAACTAATGAATATGTCCAGTGAAAGCTGATATGCAATTTGACACATGACAGACTTGGATACACATGTTAATCAATAAAAAACGTCAACATTCCCTCCTCTGTTTCACTTGTTTACAGCTGGTCATTTCATAGAGGGACATGTCGGAGGTGCTCTCGTGTTACATCTCCAAAATGTAGAGAATAAAGACGCTAACATGGCAGCCGTTCTAAAATCTGACCGAACTCTCTCTCTCTATATGTCTCTGGACTTAACCGTTATGTGTAATATCTGAACAGGTGTGGCGACCCAATGAGCATGGCTCTTCCTGCTTTGCACAGGATTCGTTCTTAGCGAAATTCTGTCGCCCATATTGACGAATGAAGTTTTGATCGCTATGTTGCCCTACCATTGTATTGCCAGCTGAATTATCTAATTATAAAATGTTAAACCTACGCCCCGGTTTGTCATTGTTCAAGGAACAAACATATGGATTAGCTAGCTAATCAGTTATCTTGCTTAGCTCGCTAATTAGTCAGCTAGCTAATGTTAGCCATCATCAAGCTGGTGCACAACAAGATACACCAAATGTTAGTTTTTCTGTGAGTCACAACATAAGGCTTGCTCGTTCATGCCAGCGTAGATACGTATGATGTGTAGCTATCAAAACAACATTTGTCACTATAGGGGTGACTTAACCTTGCTAACAAAGGACCCCAAACGAATAAGGTAGGTGTGCTGATCGGGAAGCCACACCGACTTCGGCGGTGGCACCACTAACCGTTTTGTTTTGTGAACAGGCATCGGCGGGGGGCATCATCCAGCACAACGAGCTGATCCACGGCAGTACGTTCTGCGCGGCCGAGCTGGGCCACATTATGGTGTCTCTGGACGGGCCGGAGTGTATGTGTGGCAGCCGTGGCTGCATCGAAGCCTACGCATCAGGCATGGCCCTGCAGAAAGAAGCCAAGAGGCTCCATGACGGTTAGTTAGAACACTTCTTAATTAGATTTTTTTTTGTAATCCTTTACTTAAAACAAAGAGGCATAATGCAGGGTGGTTATAATGCATTGAACCAGGCACTTGTTCGATGGAACACATTGGGAGTCAGTCTTCACCAGGGGAGGGATGCAAAGCTGAAAGCAGCATGTCTTTGGTGAAAAAGAGATGTTGATTTGACCCCTGGCCCGTGTCTGTTTGGTTCTCCAGAGGAACTGCTGGAGGTGGAAGGGATGCTGGATCTGAAGAAGGCTGAGTCCGTCAGCGCCATCCATCTCATCAACGCAGCCCGCCTGGGCAACCGCAAGGCTGAAGCCGTCCTCAGAACAGGTGGGTCCACACTCCTTATGTTGGTTGAACATCACCTTAAATCAGACCTACTCCTTCATAAAGTTAAAGTATACAGTGCCTTAAGAAAGTCTACACCTCCCTTGGATTTATTCAAATGTTATTGTTACAAAGTGGTTTTACATTTTATGTTGTCAATGATCTACACAAAATACTCTTAAAGTGGATGAAAATTCAAACGTAAAAGATGAATGAAACATAAAGCACTAATATACCTTGATTAGATAAGTATTCACCCGCAGTAGTCAGTACATGTTAGGGACACTTTTGGCAGTGATTACAGCTGTGAGTCTTATTGGGTAAGTCTCATAAGAGCTTTGCACACCTGGATTGTGCAATATTTGGCCATTTTTATATTTTTCTAAATTCTTCAAGCTCTGCCAAGGTTTTTTGGGATCATCGCTAGACTGCCATTTTCAAGTCTTTGCTATAGATTTTAAGTCAATTGTAACTTGGCCACTCAGGAGCATTCACTGTATTATTTGTAAGCAACTCCAGTGTAGGTCATTGTCCTGCTGAAAGGTGAATTACTTTCCCAGTGTCTGGTGTAAAGCACACTGAATCAGGTTTTCCTCTAGAATTTTGGCTGCACTTAGGTCCATCCTGTTTCTTTTCATCCTGAAAAACTCCCCAGTATTTTCCGATGTCAAGCATACCCATACCATGATGCAGCCACCACCTTCTTGAAAATAAGGAAGCAGTTACTCAGTGATGTGTTGTTGGATTTGCCCCAAACATAAGGCTTTGCATTTTTATTTTTTTTCAGTATTACTATTAGTACCTGGTTGCATACAGGATGCATGTTTTGGAATACTTTTATTCTGTATATTAGTATATTTATTTTCCCTTTGTCATTTGGGTCATTATTGCGGAGTCACTACAATGTTCAGTTTTACTCCCATCACAGCCATTGAACTCTGTTTTAAAATCACCAATGGCCTCATGGTGACCTCTCCTAAGCAGTTTCCTTCCTGTCCTGCAGCTCAGTTCAGAAGGATGACTGCATCTTTGATGTGTCTAGGTGGTTTAATACCTGATCCACAGCATAATTATTAACTTGACCTTGCTTAGAGATATTCAATGTCTGATTTGTTAGTCATTGTTAGTCATCTACCAGTCACTGCCCTTCTTTGAGGCTTTCGAAAAGCTCCCTGGTCTCTGTAGATTAATCTGTGCTTGAAATTCAATACTTGACTGAAGCACCTTAGATGTTGTATGTATGGGGGAGAGAGGTAGTCATCCAGAAATAATCCCTATGTCACACCGTGAGTCCATATAACACATTTTACTTCTGAACTCATTTAGGCTTGCCTAAACAAAGGGAATGAATACTTGTGCAATGACTTTTAGTTATTAATTTTGTAAAAATGTGTAGACTTTTCTTTTCACTTTGACATTATGGAGTGTTTTGAGTAGATCAATGACCAGAAATTACAATCCATTTCAATCCCACTTTGTAATGCAACAATATGTGAAGAGTTCAAGGGTGTGTAGATTTTCTATAGGGACTGTACATTTATTTTCCTTCAGTGACTGACCTGGTTAAATACATCTGATAAACCACTTTCCTCCCAACATCGTTTTAATTTACTAGCTGAATTATGATGCATGACAACAAGGTATCAAATGTTGCCAAATGTGACATTGACATCATAGTCTAGACCCAGTTCGAATCATAGTGCCATCTCTATGAAACCCATCCTGTATTTTATAGCTAACCCCTCTCCCCGTTTCCTCCTCAGCTGGCATGGCCCTTGGAGTGGGCATCGTCAACATCCTCCACATGGTCAACCCCTCCCTGGTCATCCTGTCGGGAGTGCTGGCCGCCCACTACCAGGCTCCTGTCCAGCAGGTCATAGGTCAGAGAGCCCTCACCTCCGCCCAGAGCATCCAGGTCCTGACATCTGACCTCGAAGAGCCCGCCCTGCTGGGGGCCGCTAGCATGGTGCTGGACTACACAACCAGGCGCATCTATTAAGAACATTACGGTACTGGACTACACAACCAGGCGCATCTATTAAGAACATTGCGGTACTGGACTACACAATCAGGTGTATCTATTAAGAACATTACGGTACTGGACTACACAACCAGGCGCATCTATTAAGAACATTGCGGTACTGGACTACACAATCAGGTGCATCTATTAAGAACATTACGGTACTGGACTACACAACCAGGCGCATCTATTAAGAACATTGCGGTACTGGACTACACAATCAGGTGTATCTATTAAGAACATTACGGTACTGGACTACACAACCAGGCGCATCTATTAAGAACATTGCGGTACTGGACTACACAATCAGGCGCATCTATTAAGAACATTGGTCAGTTGCCAAGTTCTAGTTTTCATTTAATTGGTCCCCAAAGGAGGAGGGCCATATCTTGCAATTCCCTGGTGTAGAAAGATGAACGTGCTATTAGCAAATAGAAATGGCTAAGATAGGTGGTAGGATCTACAGATGGATCCGCCCAATAGGACCTACATCTATGCTACTGTCCGAGATGGGACAATCTGACATTCTCTTCTAGCTTTCGCACCTTCTATTGGACGAAACATTGGCGATCATTTATTTCATTCAGACGATGACAAGTTATGTGTATTTTCCAAAGGTGTCTTCAGTGATAGACTTTAACTAATTTTCAGTTTCAACATAATATAATTTCTACAGCGGATACAGTAATACAGTACTTAAATGGTAGTACTATAAATGACAGTGCTGAAATAGTAGTACTATTAACTATAGTACTGAAATAGAAGTACTATTAACTACAGTACTGAAATAGTACTATTAACTACAGTTCTGAAATAGGTGTGTGTGTGTGTGTGTGTGTGTGTGTGTGTGTGTGTGTGTGTGTGTGTGTGTGTGTGTGAATACATACAACAGCCTATACAGTCATGAGTGCAGCCACAGTATGAGTGAATGGCTGGGTGTGTCCAGACAAAATATTTCAGAAGATGTGACCAAATAAGGATAATTCGCATTAATTTATGCTTGTACTACATGGCCATATTTTGACCCTCATAATTCCATGTTTTTGTTACTTCTTAATTCTAAACGTTCCCAGGTGTTATTTGAAAGCAGCATGTTGCTATGATATATTAACAACATGTGTTTGTCTGACCGAGCTGTAAGAGCTTTGCGCCACTATCTTATTTTGACCCAGTTCTGCGACCCACGTGACTTACCCAAGGACTACCTTCTCTAGGACCACAGTACCGACCTACCCTCAAATGTAGTGCCAATGCAATGTATGTCATAGTTGTCTTGACTGTGTGCTTCATTTGAAGGTGTGCTGCCAAATCCCTTGTATTCATTATCATTCTTTTTTGTTTCATGCACACCCTTTTTGTTGCCTTGATTGTCATATTTGAAGAGATTACGGTATATAAATCAGTCGTGTGATTATCCCATTTTGTGTATTCCTATTTTTGATCATGTCATGGATACTGAAGCTTTATGTTACTTCACCTGGGTACTTTGACCTCTATCAATGCAATGGGTATTTTACACGTTAAAAACACACTAGAAAATGTTCGTTAGGGGTGGATTAATATATGATTCATTCGATGCTATTCATGGTTTTAGGTGTGGCTGAATTAGGCTACATTGTAAACGCACCGCAGGGCTGGTTAGAATGCCAGCCTGTTTGTGCTAATATAAAGTTTAACTTTAATGTCCCTGAGGGAAAATAGTCTTCAACCCAGTACTGCTGTGTACAAAATAAACACTGCATATTAAACACTTAACATAATTCAATACACATTCCCATGTCATACACACCTCTTCACTCATTATCACAATTGTTGGCGTTGACGTGTATAATACCTGACACTATTAAGTATGGGTGTTCCCGCAAACCAGAATGAATACTTTCTTCCCATGCGCTTCATCTCCAGTTGGCAAACAGGATCCGCTTCCAGTTGTTTGGTCAAGGTAGTCATGTGATTTTTATAATCACATCAGGTTCACAAAACAGTTGCATTCTTTTTACTGTACTGAAATGACCAGGTATCTACTTGGTAAAGAAAAAACACCTGTTGTAAGGTTTCAAATGTGACATCACAAAGTAGTCCTGTGACAATACCCCTGTTCTTTTGTCTGTTTTGACCATGTCATAGACGGACACTAGAATCTATACTGTACAAAAAATATGAACGCAACATGAAATAAAAGATCCTATATGTTTTCCATATGCACGAAAAGCTTATTTTACAGAGCACATGTAACCACATCAGCCCAGGACCTCCACACCTTCACCTGCGGGATCGTCTGAGACCAGCCATCCAGACCGCTGATGAAACTGTGGGTTTGCACAATCTGAGAATATCTGCACAAACTGTCAAACGTTTCAGGGAAGCTCATCTGCGTGCTCATCGTCATCACCAGGGTCTTGACCTGACTGCAGTTGGGCGTCGTAACTAACTTCAATGTACAAATGCTCACCTTCGATGGCCACTGGCACGCTGGAGAAGTGTGCTCTTCATGGATGAATCCCGGGTTTCAACAGTACTGGGCAGATGGCAGACAACGTGTAGGCAGTGGCGGTTCTAGACCATTTCAACTGGGGGGGGGCCAAGCTGGGGCCAGTTGTAATGTTAGAGGGGCGAGTTACATTAGATGTTATTGTTGTCATATCGTTTTCTTCACTACATTGCAGGCATTAGCAGGCAAAATACCATGTTCATAATCATTCAACAATTTATTTGCATTTCCATTATTTGCATTTCCATTATTTGCATTTCCATTACATATTCAGTATCAGGTCACATCAACTGTATTCTCTGGTTTTTGTGTTTTTTTGCAAAAAAGATCAGCAAATTCATCTAGACTCAAGGCCTTTGCCCTCCTTGACTCAATACTTAATACACCTAAATTGCTTAATCTGTCATCTGACATTGTGGACCTGAGATACGTTTTCACCAGCTTTAGTGCAGAAAAACTCCACAAGAAGAAGTACTAACAGGGATTGAAACAGCTATCTTGCACAGTTTAAAGAGCTCAAAGAACTTCTTTATAAGGCTCAATGAATAATGCCAGCTCTACTACACTGGAGGGTCTCTGCATGCCACTCTATTTTCCTTTCTAAGATTCTTCTGAACTGATGTAGTTTATGCCCCAAGTCCTCAATATTTGATTCATACATTCTAGCAAATGGAAACAGGGACTTCTCTTTGAGAAACACATCACTTGTAGGGTTTAGAGTTTGGATGCCATTCATTATGTCAGTTTTTGCTAGAGAACCTTCTGTTAAACTCATTGAGCATATGATCTAAAACAGGGTAGAAAAGGGTTGTACGAAAACTGCCTTTTTCTTGTTCTGAATCTGACCTCTGACCCACTGTACTGAGTACACAGTCTCCAATAAATTGAGAGCTTTTTTGGTCGTTTTGCAGGGGGGTGTATTGCAGTATCACATTGCTCAGCTGTGTTCAACACTTCATTCCATAGGTCATCAAAAAATGACATCCCTGTAGTCATTCAAAGTTTGAACTAAGGCTTCAACTAAATCAACAGCCTTTGACAGGTCAAGTGATGAAGACTGTAGCATATCTGATAGAGATTTTGCTTCTCCAAACACTTTATGGAGTGTAACAAGGCACACAATGAATTGTAAATCTATCTGTACAAGCAGACCTCCTGCCTCAACCGATCTGTCACCATTGTGTTCTTGGACTATGTCTTGCAGGACTCGCTTAATGGCAGGTAATCTACCCATAATAGTATGTAGAGCCATATATCGACATGCCCAGCGAGTGTCACTTAGTCTCTGAAGCTCTCTAGGTGCACCTGGGTACATCTCTTTTTGTATGCTAAGCCATTTTTGATGCACATATGACCCAGATGTGAAGACATAAAGTCTTTCTAGTAAGGAGAAGAACTGTCCTACCTCAGGGACAGCTTTGACTGTATCCACTAAAACTAAGTTTAGACAGTGTGCACTGCAGTGGATGTAAAAGGCATGCTTTGCTTGTTCTTTAATGAGTGCCTGGACGCCTGAATGCTTGCCACTCGTAATGGAAGCACCGTCATATGCTTTGCCTACTAGGTTGTTTTTGTATTCAGGACCATGACTTTCTAATATGTGTGTGATTTTGTCAGTAAGCCCTGCTGCATCTAGTCGATCAGCCGATTCAAAGTGGAGAAAGCTCTCATGGACAGCTCCTCTGAGATAGTACCTGAGTACTAGAGATATCTGCTCCTTTTTTTTTTACATCTTTTGTTTCGTCTGCCATTATGCTAAAGACCTCACTGTCTTTCACTTCTTCTATAATTTTTGTTCGAACCATATCTGCCAAACAACTCAGAACCCCATTCTGAATCCCTTTGCTTGTATATTTTGCATTATGAATGGAAGTCAACCTTTTTCTTTCACAGTTGTCTTGCTTAGCTATTGTTTCTAGGATTGCCATGAAGTTCCCTTTATTATCTGACTCTGCAGACTCATCGTGTCCTCTCTGTGCAATGTTTTGTGTGGCTGTAAGTAGTAGTACTTCTATTGTTTTAATATAGTCCCGGTTTTCTTGAACCTGTTTGTTGTGTTCCTTGTTTAGGGCATTTACCAGTGTTGCATTACTTTTTACAGCTTTCTGATAGTCTCTCCATGTAATCAATGCTTGTTTGTGCCGCTCAGACCTTGAATGAATTGCAAATCCCCCCTCTTTGTAAGTTGCCTTCTTCCAGTTGTTAATACCCAATTGTGAATCAAATACAGTCTCTGAGACTTTGGGAGGGCTAAAATGCCTGCAGGCGTAACAAAACACAGTCTGATTTTTTTGAATATTCAAGCTCGAGGTGGATATGGTACAAGGCCACCTTGAGGCTCCTCCTCCGGTCCCCCATCAGAGTTCTTGGGTATATGTTCATCATTGGCTGCACCGGTGGTTCCTCCCGGGATTTGCTGAGATCTGCCAAAGAAAAAAATATATAATTAAAAAGTATCTATTTGGGTAATTTTTGATATACCATTGCCATCAGGCAACTTCTGAAATCCATCTGATATCGATATCACAAGCCCAATAGCATGTTAAATAAGAATTCATTTCAATCACAAACCGACTCATTTCTATACACCATATAAACTGACTAATTGCACTGCTGTACTAGTAACCACAGATTTATTCACCATCACAAACCTGATGGTCCACTGCTTGTGGATGCACGAGGCTCCTCTGTTGGTGTCTCACTTTCCTGCTCTACTATGCCTTCACTCTCAGTCTCTCCAATGGACAAGTCTTCCTGCTCTCTCTCTGCAGGCTCTGCTCTCTCCACACCTGAACCATCTGGCTCTGTCTCACTGTCTGCCTTGTCTTTTCTTTGGAAGGACATGATGTCCTTTCTCTTCATTTTGGTGAAAACTAAAGAGCAAAAGCAATGGGGACCACGCTTATTAATTAATTTACTTTAAATAACTGACCTGCTAGGTAACTACCCTTTATGTCTAACCGTTTTACAATGCGTTTACGGAGTGTGGTTTAAGTAAAAACAATCGGCACCATGAGCTTGTTGATCATATATTCTTTCCTTGTTCATACTGCCACAAAGTAACAAACGGCCAGGTTAAGATAAGCTGATCTAATATTACACTTCTGTAATGCATTTAATACAAACAACATATTAACAATTTTACTCACCTCTATATTTCCTTCTTTGTGCTTGAATTACATTCGTGCAGAAGTTCTTACAACTTCTGAATAGAAAAAAAACGTGCAGATGAATGTGGTACGATACTGTTGTGTTCCGCCTAAAGCCATCCCTCTAGAAAATGTGTTGCTTAAATTAGTGCTCCGCGTTGCCACTGTCTAATAACGGATGTAACATTTTTTTTTTATGTAAAAATGATTTCATACTCCACATTTAGGCCCCCCCCGTGATGTGGGTGCCCCATGGTGCCGGTGGGGTTATGGTATGGGAAGGCATAAGCTATGGACAACCAACACAAATGCATTTTATTAATGGCAATTTGAATGCACAGAGATACAGTGACGAGATCCTGAGGCCCATTTTCGTTCCATTAATCTGCTGCCATCACCTCATGTTTCAGCATGATAATGCATGGCCCCATGTTGCATGGCCTCTGTACAACTTCTGGAAGCTGAAATGTCCCAGTTGTTCCATGGCCTTTACTCTCACCAAGCACGTCACCCATTGAGCTTGTTTGGGATGCTCTGGATCGCCGTGTACGACAGCGTGCTCTAGTTCCCGACAATGTCCAGCAACTTCACACAGCCATTGACGAGGAGTGGGACAACATTCCACAGGCCACAATCAACAGCCTGATCAACTCTATGCGAAGGAGATGTATTGTGCTGCATGAGGCAAATGGTCACACCAGATA
This sequence comes from Brachymystax lenok tsinlingensis, assembly GCA_030435695.1. Classification (NCBI taxonomy): domain Eukaryota; kingdom Metazoa; phylum Chordata; class Actinopteri; order Salmoniformes; family Salmonidae; genus Brachymystax; species Brachymystax lenok. Next base: position 14,739,734 of record CM059810.1, on the reverse strand, counting down.
CTGACTGGTTTTCTGATACATGCTCCTTTTTAAGGTATCTGTGACCAACATATGCATATCTGTATTCCTAGTCATGTAAAATTCATAGATTAGGGCCTAATTAATTAATTTAATTTGACTGATTTCCTTTTTTGAACTGTAACTCAGTAAAAATCGTTTAAACTGTTGCATGTTGCGTTTCTATTTTTGTTCAGTGTAGTTGACATGTCTCGAGTCAGACAATTCACCGGAGCAACTTGAGCAGCAGTCAGACAGACCTTCACCTATCAATGATTAAAGGAAACGTAGAGCTGTACTACTGACTGGAATGTGTAATAAATATTGCTATTACTAGATATAACTGTTGACACCTGAAATAGCTGCTTCTTGCACAAACACACCCCGCCTTTGCACACCGACATACTCTGTTCCCTCCTGATACTGGACACACACACACGCACCCAGAAACAGATAACTGACTGAAGCGCCCCACGCAGGCACACACTGTTAGTTCCGACAAGGACATCTTGTGACCAAAAGACACACACACACACAGACATGTCAAAACAACTTGCACAACGCACACACATAACTTCTCCCTTTTGGTGAGCATTTGAGGACAAAGGACTTACACCAGAACAAATGGGAGAAGGACACCAGCAAGACAGAGGAAAACACTGGACCCAAGGACCAATCAGACGAGAGGAACCTCCTAGACTCAACCTACATCATTTATTGTATAAAATGTCAATGCACAATGTTTCGGGGCTCTCTTCTGCTAGTTCCCTCTGAGCTAAATGAACGAGTCCGTGCACGCTTTGTCAGATATCTTTACCTTAATAAACTGCCTTAATATCATACCTTATCCACCTGGTCCAGCGTCTCAACTTGGTCTCACTCTTCAAGTAACTGTATCATCAACAAAACTTGGTAGCAGAGGATGGTTAACTTAAGAACCTGAATTCGGTCCATAGGAGGTTGATGAGAAGAGAGAGAGAAGTTGGAGACAGATCCCGAGAGACGGGTGACCTGAAAAGGAGCCGCCGGGGATTCATCTCACCTCAGGAACCTGATCTAAAAGTCGCGACAAAACAAAGGTAAGCAGAGCCTGTTAAATCAAAATCTGCATATTGTATTATAGACATAACCAAATTTAAGATCAGTAACTGGGTGTGAGTATGAATTTCTGTTAAATTTACTTATATTACATGTGAAGGCATTTGTGTAGAGATATCTGTCAATTGTTATGAAATATATCTTTGAGACGGGGGGCTAGTCGGTGTAACTAGGAGGCCCGTAAGATATTGGTTATTGTGAAATATATCTTTGAGACGGGGGGCTAGTCAGTGTAACTAGGAGGCCCGTAAGATAAATGGGATGACACATCTTAATGGGGCTAGTTGTTAGAACTAGGTGAGTCCATAAGATTGAGGTGTCTGTTCAAGTCTATGTCAGTGTCCGGGACTAGAAGTGAGTGTAAATTGAAGATGTAGGTTGTTGGCAACCTCCTACACGCCTCGGACACCCTTCTAGGTCGCGTCGGAATTAAACTGAGCTTGATCATTCGGGAGCTCGTGCTGAATTGGCAAATCCGGGACAGGGTTAATAACTCTTTTTTAACTGGGCGTTTCTCGGTACCTAAGTCCAAGCCTGAGCCTTAATGTGGTGAGGACTTAATCCTCTTGGCCATGCTCTAAATTTTTGTGTCAGGTATAACTATGTAACTGTTTGAAGTTTCCACGGGGCCAATTATTACTTATTGACAAGAAGTATTAAATAGGGCTGAGTAGATGACCGCCGAGTCAACACCTGAGACAGGTGGAGGAGAGGTTCGGCATTGTGCACAAGTTTGGGTCTGTGTACAGGCCGCAATCTCAAGGCCTTGTGGAACCGCCAACCAGACTTTGAAGGCTAAGATAGCATAGGTATGTGCAGGTTCGAAGTTGACATGGGTCGAAGCCCTGCCCCTGGCGTTGATGGCTATGAGAGCCTCTCCAGGTGCAGGCACCCATCTCTCTCCTCATGAGATAATGACTGGAAGAGTCATGCCTGGTCCACCAAGGGAGGGAGGTCATATGCCCGCCCTTGATGTACAACAAATTGTAATGTCTGACTATGTGAGGAAACTGACGGAACTTTCTGCATCTCTCTCCAAACAGATTCACAAGGTCCAAGAGGGGGAGCTGACGGGAGACCCGCCACCACTGAAGGTAAAAGTTGGTGACTGGGTGAGGGTTAAAGTCCACAAGAGAAAGTGGCTGGAACCCAGGTGGACTGGACCGTACGAAGTGAGGGAGGTTACCTCACACTCAGTCCAGGTCAAAGGTAAATCAGGCGCACCTTGGCACCACCTTACACATAGCACCCCAGCCCCAACTCCTTCCAGATCTTTGACAGAAGTCAGAGCCGATTTGGCCAACCTTAATTCGAACCCAAACACAGACGCCTTAGTCGAGGAACATGGGCCGTTAACTTCCGGAAAATCAAGCTGATAGGGCAGCACTAATGTTTTGAAGGTCCAACATTTGTTAACTAATAGTTTATCATTTGACTAAACTAATGCAAAGGTTGAACCGATAGGATTACTGGAAAGGGACTCTGGGATTGGTTAGTTTAAAGTAAGGTAGATTCCACTTAATGGAAAACTATTATATGAGGTTTGAATATAGGGCTTGCTTTCAGGACAAATGGAAGTCAAATACATGCGTATGTGTGTTAATTAAGGGAGACAATAGATAATGGTTAACAGAAATAGTCTACTGCATAATAGCTATCAAATCGGTCTATTGGAAATTGGGATAACAGTGTTTGTACATGATTATGGCATAACGTCTCACTGGGTTGTGGGACTTCATTTATATAAGAAACATTTTGAGAGGCCCTGGCTTTTGAAACAGTTCCTGATGAGGAATGATCAACCTCATCACGAATGTTAAAGAAATCAGGAGAATTTCACCTTGATATTTATGAGAAATACTATTTTCTATCCAAATTGTACTGATACTTTGGGAGATTATTATTATCTCAGTGGGAAATTATATGGATATTGTTTGGGAAATATGGATATTGTTTGGGAAATATAGAGAGAGTTTTGAGACAGGGACAGGCTTCCCGCCTTATGAGTAGAAAGAGGAGGGGGGAGGCCATGAGGAGTATATAGGGGGTATATGGGCTGAACACACGGGTAGGCGCCCATCACCAGACAGTGTAGACGAGGAGGAAAGATAGATACTGATTTACTAGGTATTTGAGTTAGCTACAGTATATTTGGCTCTAGCACAGGAACAGAAACCATTTTTAACATTATTCTGACTCATGAGGTTTCTGGGGGGAAGCAATGGTACCGGTGATTTCCAAGTTGTGTCCCGTTAACCTATTGGGAAGAGATGTGATGACACTTGTGAATAGAGTTGTATTACCCACTGAAAGGGGCATGAAGGCCCACATAGTTAAGAACATGGTCATCTGTGGGGACAGGGAACCTTGTTGCTGGTATAGTCAGGACTTAGTTAGAATAGTGGGAGAGTATGGGTTATTGGGTAAAGGGAAAAGGGTTGCCATTCATACAGATAGCGCTTGTGCAGCTAGATGGAGAAAAAGGGGGATGGTAACTACGGTTAATTTTATATTGTTAGAGGCAGTTCTCCTACCAGACAAAGTATCTGCAATGAAGACAGGAGGGCAGACGAGGAAGCGAAGACAGTTAGTCTTACGTCATTGCTACACAGACTCACACTTGAAAGAGGTAGTGAACAAAGGTTCTACTCTGCTAAAAGATGGCCAGGACAGGGCACCAGTTTTAGATTAAATAAGTGGGAGCAGCTAGGAGCAGTTAGTATGGAGGAAATTTGGAAAAAAGGAATTTACCAATTTTGGCTAAGTAAAGCTAGGGGTTTTTGTTGTTTTAGAGATGCTGTAGTTTGATACAGGGGCAGAGCCTTGTATCAAAAGGAGGGATATGGTAGAGTATATATGGTAGAGTATGATAGAGATGAATAGTATAGAGAGGATTGTTAGATATGGTAGAGATTGTTCGACAACACAAATTACTTTGAAAAAAAAAAAAATATATATAATAATAATTGAGCTCACCAGGAGCAAAGGAAAGAAACAGTGGTTAAATTGTTATTGTATTATAGGACACATGAATTCTATGATTAAAATAGGTTAAGATAGACACACCTGAGTACAGGATGAAATTAGAGTTAGGAAGATACAGTAACAAATCACATGAGAAGTTGTTTGCTAACCACACCTGTATGTCAGAGATTTTATGCCCAACAGAAGAACTACAAAAGGAGGTGAACCATACGATCCAGCCTGGTGACTGGGTGTGGGTCCAGTCTCTGGAGGAAAGGGACTGGAAGCAGCCCCGTTGGGAAGGCCCCTACCAGGTTATGTTGGTCACAGCCTTTGCCATTAGAATATCAGAAAGAGCAACCTGGGTCAACGTTACCCACTGCAGAAAGGTAGGAACACATACCAACACCGTGGAGCACATACAGAGTTGGAGAGCAGAACTGGACCAATAGGGTCTGGGGGCCACCTCTGTTAACGAAGATTTCCTACCCCGACCTGTCATCACTGTAGTGTGTTCCCTAGAGGTGTGAGTATGGGGTGCTACCTAGCAGACTGGCTAAGGGCAGGAGAGGGTTGGCGGTTTTTGGGATATGGGGTACCTTGAGCTGCATCATAGTTTTGATGATCTTTTTATAAATCCTGATTCAACACCTCTAGTATAAATTATATGTCGCTGACAGGTTTACGAAGTAAAAGACTAGTTATATAACTACCCCTCATGAATAAGAAGGATATAAAGAAGGAGTTCAAATAGGTGATGATGTGTGATGATGTCAGATTTAAGGTAAATATTAAACAATATGGGTGCATAATAAATTGTATAAGATAATTCGGACTTTATATTTCTGTTTGGGACCCACTTCATCTTGTTCTTGGCCTAGGTAATTAAACATACTTGGGGACCGGGATATGTGGATGGAGTTTTAAACAAAGTTTGGATATTAATGACTGTAGAGTAGATGTAGCAGTAACCCTCTGAGGACTCACAGGAACAGACACGGAATGAAGGTATTGGGCTTACACTGATGATTGTGGACTCGATTTTTCCTGTTCATTAATCCAGTCGGTAGAGACCAACTTCACGAAAGACCCAGGTCCTGTAATGGATCTCTATGGATGTCTGTCAATGTGACTGATTTGGGTTCAGATATACAGGAGGAGAAAATTCTAAACCTTACAGCTCCTATAACTGATGTGTGGAGGGCTTGTGCCTATGACGGAGGACACTGACAGACATTACCTAAAGAGTGGAGGGGCACTTGTGTTAATGTCGTAGGTAACGCCAGAGAAGTTCCAGACGAATATAAAGCTATGACTCAGATTGGGGAGGGTTTTATCACTACGCTCTTCTGGTGGGTAATGATAACTAAAGATGTTGATTGGATCAATTATATGTATTGTAATCAACAGGGATTTGTGAATAAGACTAGAGGTGCAGTGATGGGAATCTCTGAACAATTATCCGCCACCTCCCTCATGACCTGGCAACATAGGTTGGCTCTAGATTGGCTGAAAGGGTGGCGTCTGCAGAATAATGGGGGAATAATGTGCTGTACCTTCTTCCCCAATAACATAGCTCCAGCTCTGATGAGTTGGTTTGACAATATGTTTGGGCAATGGGAAAATGTAATGATTACTGTGTTTCACCTGTATGACTGTGTTTGGTGTGGTTTGATTCCATGTGTGTGAGATTTTGTGTCTAGGTCTCTGGAAAAGGCGGTGATGATTCTCCAGGGCCCTGCCAGACTCAGACCATGTGATGACAGATACATGCCTTCTAGATGGATAGAGAATGCTGTTGGTTTTAATCCAGAGAAACCTGAATCAGATTAAACCATTATTACTGTTTAGTAATGTTGTCTATTTGATAAAGTTTATAATGAAACTCCTAACTATAAATGTTATGATTGGATATAGGCCTAGAACAGTAATTGTTGTGGACCAGATGTAAATACATGTATTGGTTTTGTATAATCGTTTTATGTGGTAATGATAATTCTAATCAAAATAGATGTGGTGTTATTTCTTTATAGTTTGTTTCTATTGGGTGTGGTGTCATTGTTAATTATAATCAATATAGATGGGTGATTGTGTGTAAACATTTAGTCAATAGGGTGGATTGTTATAGATTTTATGGTTATGACTAAATGTTTGTACATCTAAGAATATTCCATTCTGAAAGGGTAGGCGATAGAGATAGGGTTATAAGACAGACGGTAGTCCAATTAATATGTGTCTGTCTAGATGTTAACTTGGTGTGCAGAAGTATGACTTCATTTGTGAGAACAAAGGGCTGTTTGATTCTACCAGACACATGCGAGAGGCCCGTCCTTGAGTAGAACCTCCCAACACCTCCCAAGTTTGACTTATGTTGCAAAGATTGTGATAAGGAATGAATGGGTACTGTGGGAAAACTCTATTTCTTGGAAAGGGTGGAGGGGAACGAACTGTTCTCCTGGATGGGTGTGTGGTTTGGCCAGTACACAGCTTTGGTGGTTACTGTTTTTCTGACCCTGATTATTGTAATGTTGATGAGTTGTTCTGCTTGTATCATCCCTTGTCTGAGGATGTCTGTTACAGATGTTGTGCATGCTGCTGGCATGATGCCTTTACTGGAGGCTCGAGAAGGAGATGCTGACACAGTCTAACTTTCGGAGGAAAATGGGTTTGATTAAGGATGACCCTTGGTTTGCTGTGGGGGAGGTCGTGGAGTGATCTTTTACTTACTATTACCAATCAAGTGTTTGCTAATGTAAAACGTGGGCCGAATTAACTACATTCATTTTAATGTCCAGAAACTAGGTAATTGGACCCAACAAGGCTTTGAGGCTGTGCATGGTCAATTGGCTGCGACCTCACTTATGACCTTCCAAAATCATATAGCGGTAGATATGCTGCTTGCTGAAAAAGGTGGTGTCTGTGCCTTGTTTGGAGTACAGTGTTGTACTTTCATTCCAAATAATACAGCCTTGGATGGAAGCCTCACTGTTGCATTGGAGGGACTTCGTACCCTCAATGGTAAGATGAAGAGCCACTCAGGGGTTGACACCTCCATGTGGGACTCTTGGATGGAGACTTTTGGTAAATATAAAACTCTTGTTTCCTCTATACTGGTATCTATCTCTGTTTTCGCTGCGATTCTTGTCCTCTGTGGATGCTGTTGCATTCCATGTATTAGAACGCTGACTACCAGAATAATAACCACTGCCATTGACCCTTCTCCCAAAGACCCCAGTCAAATGTTTCCATTGCTGGCAGGTAATGAGGAATGTTACCTGGAGGAGGAGGGCTTTTAGTTACTTATGTCCCTGTCCTCCCTGTGAAGAGGGGGAATCACAAAATTTGTCCCCTGACAAATTTTGCCTTTAGCCGTTTTTGCTTCATCCTGTCTTTTGGCCCATAGATGCCTCTGAGCTTTCACGCGCATATTCCACGAGTTGGTCCTCCCTGTTATGAAGGTTTCAAGTTCCCGGGTGGCGGCAGGCCCACCTGGTACAGGTTGTATGAGGGGACGGACATGAGGGTTTAAGCACTCTTGCATGCTTGCTTATAGGACATGTTTCTAAATTGTCACGTCTTTTCAGGCGTGAAGAGAGATTTGTAATAAATATTGCTATTACTAGATATAACTGTTGACACCTGAAATAGCTGCTTCTTGCACAAACACACCCCGCCTTTGCACACCGACATACTCTGTTCCCTCCTGATACTGGACACACACACACGCACTCCAGAAACAGATAACTGACTGAAGCGCCCCACGCAGGCACACACTGTTAGTTCCGACAAGGACATCTTGTGACCAAAAGACACACACACACACAGACATGTCAAAACAACTTGCACAACGCACACACATAACTTCTCCCTTTTGGTGAGCATTTGAGGACAAAGGACTTACACCAGAACAAATGGGAGAAGGACACCAGCAAGACAGAGGAAAACACTGGACCCAAGGACCAATCAGACGAGAGGAACCTCCTAGACTCAACCTACATCATTTATTGTATAAAATGTCAATGCACAATGTTTCGGGGCTCTCTTCTGCTAGTTCCCTCTGAGCTAAATGAACGAGTCCGTGCACGCTTTGTCAGATATCTTTACCTTAATAAACTGCCTTAATATCATACCTTATCCACCTGGTCCAGCGTCTCAACTTGGTCTCACTCTTCAAGTAACTGTATCATCAACAAATGCCTCCACTGTTTCCATAAAGGGTGGAACATGGCCATCAACAATTCCTCGCTCGCGTTAAGCCTAGTATTTACTGATATAGATGTATCGCTTGGTTACAGTATGTCACCACAGTTTTCCATGTATAAATACAAAGATGCGAGGGGCCTGGCGTCCATAATTAGATAATTACTCAACCCCTGAACAATGAATTAGTTTTACAGTAACGAAAAGTACTATGTCAAGAGAGTATGACAAAACGTAAACCAGCAGGTATTTCAGTCCTCTGGGAATGTTTTCATAGCCTAGCTGTTATTCATATATCGCAGTGTTAAAGGTGCCGCATGGTCAATCCGACATCTGCATTGGCCGTACAGTATTTACGTTGATACAGCCTCTGCAGAAGTCAGGGCATTCATCCTTATTGTGCTTCGCTGAGCAGCTCAGCAGAGCAGAGCTGTTGTCAAGGAAGTGTTTAAACAGGACCTCCCGCCAACCAATCCGCATTGTTACAACATTTGGGAGGCACACGGCAATGCGTACGGAGCTCAATTCGGCCTCTAATTGTGTCACACCCTCTATACCGAGCCTCCGACCACATTTTCAGATCAAGCAGAAGTTGGCTTTTAGAGTTGAATACTCATGATATAGGCGTTCCAAATTAGGTTGCATTTGTAAAATCCACAATAGCTTGTTGCTACACAAAATATATAGGAACATAACTAATAAAGCCATTTGTTGAACAGATTCAAGCTCAAAGATGTCACGTTCTGACTGGCCACCTCCCTCCTTTGATCAAAGGTAGGCAGGTAGCCTAGTGGTTAGAGTGTTGGACTTGTAACCGAAAGGTTGCTAGATCGAATCCCCGAGCTAAAAATTTTGTATATTGCCTGTATATGTACACGCATAGAGTACATTATACGCCACATGTTTACCAGGGTTGGGGGCAATTCCATTTCAATTCAGGAAGTACACTAAAATTCCAATTCTCTTCAATGCTTTTCACTGATCAAAAATTTTATGTGGAATTGTGCACTTTCTGAATTGACTGGAATTTAAAATGGAATTGACCCCAACCTTGATGCTTACACACAAATAGATCACGTATATTTACCGTACTTGATTCGCGGTTCAAATGGGAAAAATGCATAGATTGAAATAGTCACAATAAATGCCACAAGCTGGTTCTAAAATGGTTTCCAACAACACACTTAATAAACAGAGTTTGGTCCTTAAAAGAATAGAAGCAAAAAATACATGTATATACTTATTTTGTTCTTTAATGACGGAAAGGGAGATGGAAGAGAGGAATATCATCAATCCATGTACAACAATGACCCCAGGTCAGGTAGGTGGGTGGGAAATGACCCCAGGTCAGGTAGGCGGGGGTTGGGTGGGAGGGAAATGACCCCAGGTCAGGTAGGTGGGTTAGGTGGGAAATGACCCCAGGTCAGGTAGGCGGATTGGGTGGGTGGGAGGAAATGACCCCAGGTCAGGTAGGTGGGTTAGGTGGGAAATGACCCAAGGTCAGATAGGCGGGGTTGGGTGGGAGGAAATGACCCCAGGTCAGGTAGGCAGGGGTTGGGTGGGTGGGAGGGAAATGACCCCAGGTCAGGTAGGCAGGGGTTGGGTGGGTGGGAAGGAAATGACCCCAGGTCAGGTAGGTGGGTTAGGTGGGAAATGACCCCAGGTCAGGTAGGTGGGTTAGGTGGGAAATGACCCCAGGTCAGGTAGGCGGATTGGGTGGGTGGGAGGAAATGACCCCAGGTCAGGTAGGTGGGTTAGGTGGGAAATGACCCCAGGTCAGGTAGGCGGGGTTGGGTGGGAGGGAAATGACCCCAGGTCAGGTAGGCAGGGGTTGGGTGGGTGGGAGGAAATGACCCCAGGTCAGGTAGGCAGGGGTTGGGTGGGTGGGAGGAAATGACCCCAGGTCAGGTAGGCAGGGGTTGGGTGGGTGGGAGGGAGGGAAATGACCCCAGGTCAGGTAGGCAGGGGTTGGGTGGGTGGGAGGGAAATGACCCCAGGTCAGGTAGGTGGGTTAGGTGGGAAATGACCCCAGGTCAGGTAGGCGGGTTGGGTGGGTGGGAGGGAAATGACCCCAGGTCAGGTAGGTGGGATGATACATTTCCCTATGAGAGTTTGGTTGCAATCTGGATCCAGAGAGGGTTAGAGAAGGGTAGAGATACAGCCGTCTCAATTCACTCCCTTCCCCTCAATGTTAACAGATCTGTAAGGTGAAAGCAACATGGTGGATTGTGGAAGCTCCACCACTACACTGCTTATACAGTACGTATCCAGAGCCTTCAGATATTCAAACACTGAATGGTTAGTGCCAAGGGGGAGGAACTGAATTGAGACAATGTAACAGAGAGAGAAGGGGGTTAGCGGACCAGAGGGGCCTGCTTGAGGGAGATGAGGACAGAGCGCATGCGGGACACATCTTTGGCCTGCTTGCTAGACTTGGGGTTGAAGTCGCAGAGGCGCGCCACGCGCTCCCACTCGGTGCCCGGGTTGTTCTCGTCCATGTCCGACAGCATGGCCTCCTCGGCCGCTCTGCAAGGGAACACGGGAGGGGAACAGAGCTTTAGAGAGGGAGGGAGCAGGCCTGGGCCCCAGAGATCAACAGAGTTTTACAGAGGGCCTTACTGCTTCTCGCTAACACACCACCTCCTCAGGGATAGACATGGGGAATCCCCATATAAATACATGCAGGTAGTTTAGATCCAGTCAGCATGACATAATAATTTAGTGAATTGCCAATAACATTTAAAAAAAGGATTCATTATCAAAATGGTGCCATTTTAGCATGGCTTTTTCACTGTTTAAGTCCAACAGTTTTAGTGAGGTCTGAATCTAAAACTTGGCTTGAGGAGGAAGTGTCGAGTAGACAGCAGCGGAGGCCCAACTCAGAACAGTCCAGTCGACCCAACTACATTACAGTACATCCAAAAAGAAACATTCTCCAGATGGCCACATCAAAAACAGATGAAGAGAACAGGGCTGGATAAGAGCACAGCATGCCCCCTATAACCCCGGTCGTACAGCTAGTTAGTCACCTGCTTTTCCCTGTCAGTCTAACCAAGGGGTTTTGGAACGGCTATAACGCGGTTTGGTTGGTTAAAAATGCAGTTCGTCACAGAACTGGGCGGGGTGACACCCCTAACTTGCTTTTTGGTTCCGTTCAAATATTCTCTCAAGTTCCAAGTATAGCATTAGGAATATGTTTTGCTTTATACTTGTGCTTGATGAGAGCGCGCTTCGTGGCAAGTTAGTTTTTTAACAACCAAAACCTGAGACTTTGCATTTTGCTGTGGTTGGAAAGCAGGCCATTTGAAATGCAGCAAATAAATGGCACAATCGTCACTAATAACATCTCTTTACTCCAATACCAAACCCAAAAGGGAATCTAATTCCACTCAAAAGGCTTACAATAAATAATACCTGAAATGAAATAAATTAAAATGGTACAGTGCCACAACAAGACATTTTGAAATGCAAGCCAGACGGCATAGCAAAACCCAAACCCACCCACCTCCACTGCCAAGGAGTTAACACAACGAAAGAACCCCTCTATATACTGGAACACAATACACACAGCAAAATGGGGATGAGAAGCCAATGAAAATTCACTGTCACAACGAAACTACAGATACGCACAGGACCAGTGGACCAACGCATCACAGGAGGAGGGACACCCAGCTTCTAAAATAAATATAATTGGCAGTGGATTCGTATTCATCTACAGCAGGGCTCTCCAATCCTGTTCCTGGAGAGCTACCCTCCTGTAGGTTCACTCCAACCCCAGTTGTATCTAACTGGATTCAGCTTATCAACCAGCTAATTATTAAAATCAGGTACGCTAGATTAGGGTTGGAGAGCCCTGACTACAGTCTAATTGTGCACTACTATTGAATATTGTTTTGCCATTTTTCTAGGCTAATTTACTTCTCCCTACTAGGATATTGTCTTAGTTATTTTTTTACTTAACTGGTCTAGGCGGTAGCAAGGATGGTTAATGTGTGTGCTTAAAGGTGCATAGGAAAAGAAACAAGGAGAAACAGATCACAAGTCAGATATATAGAAATGAAAAGTAAATGAGCTTTATGCAGATGACAAAAGCCAGCATGCATTTTCCCAGAGAGAAAGAAGAAACTTTTTTTTTTGGGGGGGGATTTTTGTTGTTGTTGGTGCTCTAAGTGTGCTTAGCTTGCAGCCTTCATCTGCTGTGCCATTGGGTTGGTTGGGTGAGGCAACAATACATGCCCACTCGGCCTCTAGCTGTGGGTCTTTGTTTTGGCAGAGACAAGGACGCCTAGGTTATACGGGGGAACGTTTGATCTTCAGAGATCAAATTAATTAAATGGCAGATAGATACAAGGGCTGCAATACTAAGAGGGCGAGTTAGGCAACAACAGTAGCGTGTCATTCTACGGTACACAGTGGCTTGCTAGTAGGTACTAATAGATTCTAAACAGATCACATTTACAGGTGTTTGAAGCAACGGTGTATCCAATGGGCTTTCAGTTTAGAAATGCAGACGTACAAGCGACATCACCACAACAGTTGACGCTCTACATCCAGGGCTCTGCGACAGCACCAGGCTATATAGGCCACTGAAAACAGACTTCAACTGTTGGATTTTGTCGTAAGTCGCCTCCTACGAGCCTTGGATTGTGCTACCCGAAACGGCTCATAGGAGCAGGAGCTCGTCTCCTGTTTCTGTAGCGTGCACCTCCCTGGACAGGACGCTAGTCTATTGCAGGGCCTTACCACCACATGGTATCAACACGCAGCTGAGGTAGCTAAGGTTGCAGCTATACGGTTTCATCAATACATTTAAAGTAGCGCATCCCAAGTAACACACCTAACCAATGTTTTCTACATAGCGTCAAATTCTAGTTCTCCATGTACACATATGAATAATACAAGTATAGATATACAGGGATCTAAGAACACAAAACATTTGCAAATGGCATGATAAAATGAAGGGACATATAGATGGATCATGGACGATGGAATTAAACAAAACCAAACTAAAACAAAATGGCCACTCGATGTACTACACTACAGTTATGGGAACAGAATTCATATGGAAACTGGGCAATGGAGCATTAAGGCTGATGCAATGACATTCAGCCTACACATATTAAACTGCATTAAAAAAATTTTACACCGGGTGGGTTTATACTCGTAAAAACATGCAAAAACAGTAACGCACGCTCAAGATAAATGAAAGTCTACTTCTTTGAAAAATAACGTAAAACCAACAAAAAAAAGGGGGGAAAGTCGAACGTAAAAATTTGTGTTAAAATGGAAGATGCGGTGGGCGATTGACGCGAAAAAAGAAACAATGTTAGTTTAGCAACATACACATAACCAATCAGGTCAGAGAAGGGTTGTTTGTAGAAATCCTCATCCAACACCCTGGAGACACAGGGCATGTCCCCGAGGAAAGCAGCAAGCAGGAGAGAAGAGAGAGAGAGAGAGAGAGAGAGATCGGTAAAAAAAGGAGAACATACGACAGAACAAACCCAGCCCAGAGCTCACACACACACGTCCAAAATGGCACCCTATTCCCTACCTAGTGTACTACTTTTGACAAGAGCCCTATGAGACTACATAGGCAATAGGGTGCCATTTGGGACGCAGATACAAAGACTAGAAACAACATAACAGAGGCAGGTTAGAGGTAGATAGACAGACAGAGACTGGAACATTGTCTGATATATATAATTTAGAGCGGAGGGAGGGCTTGGGTTACAGACGCTCAAGTTAGTATAAAGTCTAGTTCACTGTCTTGAGCACTGCAGATTTCAAAACCCTTATCCTAAGACTTATCAAACTGAAATATATATATATATTTTTTTTTAAAACATCCTTCATTTCTGTTTGCTGCTGGGGCTGTCCTGTCATCTTTCGATAGATATTAACACCAATTGATATTATAATTCCTTATCTCAACTAGATATTTCTGAATATGCCGTGCTCAAATGTCTTGTAGTTCAAGGGTCAATTCTGGGGTCTCGTCATTTAGCAACAGTGTTTCACCTCTTAGCAACACCATGCATAACTTGGATTGCCACTCTAGGTCATTATCAGAAATAAATTAACCTGTGAAAGAATATACATGATCATTATTCATTCCGGAACATACTGTACTGATCTTTTTCACTGTTCTACCATAGACTGCACACAGCTAGCCTACGTCTTAGTTTAGGCCTATATGAACCTTGAAACACACAAGAGGTAGTAGAGAACATAGAGGGACCAATAGGAACCATTGCAGCACAATAACTAACTATTCTGCAAGGGGATTTCAGCAGGAGAGCATGCTATTTATACTCAATGGACAGGGTTTCCTTTCCACGGCTCCTGTAGAGAAGTGAGTCAGTGGACAAAAGGTTCCCTTGGAGTCCAGTGGGTTTTAGTCCTCCTGGCTCAACCTGGGGCTGTTTTTACATAGAAATACAGTGACTAGACTCTTTCTATGCATTTTTACCTGTTGTTCACTTTAGTCTTCTCCAACTGCTCATCCTGTCTAGTGTGCCACTCCTCCAGCTCTACCTTGGCCTTGTCCTTCCACTCAGACTCCTGCTTACGAGAGTTAGCGTCTGGGGAAGGGGAAATTAGGAAGAAGAGGAGGTCTTATGAGTCACACAGTACAGGCAATTATCTTGAAAAATTAGATCACAAAAATAAGCCTTCTAAAACCAGGGGCGATTTCAACATCAGGGGTGAGTTAACCAGATTTTAGTGGCGTTTCAAAATGTGCTTAGTGTTTTTCTTGCATTGCAAGTCAGGGACAAACATTTTCCAATGGTTGTGGTGTTTGAAGGGGGCGTTCAGCGCTTTGGATTCCACTTTGGGTTCCTTCTATTCTATTGTTATGCTGCACCCTGCTATGGTCCTCTAGCCAGGATATACCAGGGGCCTCTCCTTACCTAGGACCTCCAGCCTCTCTCTCTGCTCCTCCCTCCACTTACGCAGGCTCTCTGGCTCAGCCTGCAGCCGGTCGGCACTGGAGATGGCCGAGTATGCATCAGACGGGCCGTTGCTCTCCTAACAAAACACATGGGTGGTGTTCAACAGGGCACACTGTAGCAAAATTAAAACGTTTCTCATTGGACAAGTGGATAGCATCTCCCCCTTTTCACTCTGTTTCAGAACATTTATTTCCCCGTTTTGTGCATACTGAACACCACCATGGTCAATAATATATATGACACAATCATGGCATTTAGTATTTATTAGGCTATGTTAAAACAAACATGCATGGTTAAGTATTCTAATGTTTTCCCTGAGTCAATATAAATCACAATCTCTGTGTATGACTAAATGGAAAACAAGATATTACCTCGTGAATGTCTCCATTAACAGCACCATCCACTGCATCTGCAAAATAAATTCAGCATTTATCATGAACAAAGCCATATCAAAGACAAGGAAATAGCCTACATCATCAATTAACATTACAGAGTGGCTGTGCATCAGACTTTTCTATGCGTCTTACATAAGACAGGATGGTTGCATTTACCTTCAAAACCACCACGACTATAGACCCATCACGAATCAGCAAGCTTTCACAATGATCAAATTCAGATTAATTATGGATTTGTCATTGTAAATTTGTTCTAGTCTAATGCATTGGTGCATAAACGCTTGGTTAGGCAGTATCTTTACGATGAGCGATTCATTCATTGTAACTAGCTAGCTACATCCCTTCCTTAAAGAGTTGAATAACATGAACATGTTTCGGACCAACGTAGCTAACTAATCGGGCAATAATCTCACTTCCTGAAGGCGACAGTTTTGTATGAAAGTCCAATGGTCATAGAGCCATATATCAGATTGCAGTAATGAAGTGGCCAGTATGTTGGTGCAGTGGGGGCAATCAATGACAGGCTTATGTTAGCAAGCTAGCCACGAAATAGACGTTACAACTAGCTAACCTGTCATTCACATACACTATATTTTCTGTTAGTTGATTCACGACACTTCACAAAACATCAAGATGTCCATAAGTAAAGTTGCGTGTAGCTAATATTAGCTAGCATTTACACACGTAATGTAGCTACTAACTAGCGCCGTTAGCGAGCTTACAAAATGGGGTAACTAGCGTTACCTTGCGCATTACGAGCTAGTTTCCCAGAACATTTTAAATAGATGGCCTGAAATATTGGACCCTGCCAGCTAAATTGACGTTACTTGTTTGTCTAATGATCTCTTTCATTCAAGTCCCCTGCAGACAGTCGATGTAGCTAGCTAGGTAAGGTAGCTCGTTGGCTGGCTAGTTACCGAAGTAAGATGGCTAGCTAACTGTGTACCTAACTAGCCCATTGCTAGTTAGTTATAGCCAATCTGCTAGGCTTTGAGTCCACAAAATAATACTAGCTAATGTAACTTGATACGTTACGAGTTCAGGGAACATTGTTACCGTTCGCGTCGCCTGTCAGATTGTTGTCTAGCGACGTGGGAACCTCTCCGCCGTCCAGGATGCTGAAGCCTTCGTCGTTCTCAATCCCCGCGATCTCGCTTTCCTGCTGGGCCAAGAATGCTGCCGCGGGGTCTTCGTCCGTCCCGTTGCCGGCCGCAGCCTGTGGTGCGCTGAGCATGTCAAAATCGTCCATATCTAGCTATTTGATGATGGTGGCTAGCTATCGTTAACGTTGCAGTATCTAACGGGGAGCAGATCAGTGGATGAACTCGAGAGATAAGGGAGGAGAGAATGGAAAAAGCGGAAACGCTGGCAGGGCCAGTCAGAAACTAGGAATTGTTATTGACTGTGCTATGCACCAACCACACAAGGAATATGATTACACCCGATACGTAAGGGTCCCATGATCTACAGCGTGCCTAGGGTTTTCCAATGTTGAATCTCAAGGGTACTAAACGTAAGGGTCCCATGATCTACAGCGTGCCTAGGGTTTGCCAATTTTGAATCTCAGGGGTACTATTGATTAGGAATTAGAATATTAGTAATTTAATTTATAGTCATCTATATGCAGGGTACAGCAAGTGTGCATCATATTTTCTGCACTATAAAAATGTGTAAAGCAAAGATTGGTTAAATGAAAAAAAACATATTTTTAAGTGCAAAGACACGTGAATTATACTGTCCAGAATATTGGCTAGTCTATGATCATCATTTTCAACTCGCCTGAGGTTAATAGAAGTTATAGAGTCAATGAACGCCCGGCATGTCTAGTGGGGTAATACTACAAAGTCAAACAGACAAACAGTGCCTTCAGAAAGTATTATATGTGAACATCATTAAAGTGACTAGTGTTCCATTTTTTAAAGTGGCCAGTGATTTCAAGTCTATGCATATAGGCAGCAGCCTCTAATGTGCTAGTGATGGCTGTTTAACAGTCTGATGGCTTTGAAATAAAAGCTGTTTTTCAGTCTCTCTGTCCCAGCTTTGACGCACCTGTACTGACCTCGCCTTCTGGATGATAGCGGGGTGAACAGGCAGTGGCTCGGGTGGTTGTTGTCCTTGATGATTTTTTTGCCTTTCCTGTGACATCGGGTGCTGTAGGTGTCCTGGAGGGCAGGTAGTTTGGGCTGACCGCACCACCCTTTGGAGAGCCCTGCGGTTGCGGGTGTTGCAGTTGCCGTACCAGGCGGTGATACAGCCCAGCAGGATGCTCTCAATTGTGCAAGTTTTTGAGGGTTTTAGGTGACAAGCCAAATTTCTTCAGCCTTCTGAGGTTGAAGAGGCGCTGTTGCACCTTCGTCACCACACTCCTCACTTTGTTCTATCCTACTGGGCACACACTGGTTGAATCAACTTGTTTCCACATCATTTCAACAGAACTCTGAGTCACATATTTCCTAATAATGCAACAGATGAGCAACCATTATTGCAACCAAAATTATTATTTTTTATTTAACCTTTATTTAACTAGGCAAGTCAGTTAAGAACAAATTCTAATTGACAGTGATGGCCTACCCACTAACACAGATAACTTTCCCTCTGGTGAACTGGCTTCCTGTATACAGGGCCTTTGGCTAATCGTTCAAGGGTTGTTCCTTCCTCAGTAAAACCCTCCCCA
Source organism: Brachymystax lenok tsinlingensis (assembly GCA_030435695.1). Lineage (NCBI taxonomy): Eukaryota > Metazoa > Chordata > Actinopteri > Salmoniformes > Salmonidae > Brachymystax > Brachymystax lenok. Next base: position 14,721,450 of record CM059810.1, on the reverse strand, counting down.
TATGTAGCCAACAGAGTCTGAAATTGCAATAATTGGTTATAGTATTCAAATTCAACATACCACAACAGCTTGAGTGTAGAGTTTCAATAAACCGGTTGACAATATTTGGCTAAGATTCCAGCTTAACCATTACATCAGTGTTGTTGGTATTACCACTGATACAGAGTAGCTTGTTAGCAGCTGGAGTCTACAGTAGGGCCTTCTATCTCGACCTTGCGAGGAAGCCCTCCGTAACTTAGTGCTTTCTTCACAGTTCAGGGACAGCGCTCTGTGTCTCTCCCTCTCGCCTGTCAGAATCAGAATTAGAACTATTGATAAATTATCCAACCCAAATTTAGAATGACAACCCCTTATCCTTGTGCACAAACATCTCAAACTCCTTATTTACATCTGGTATTCCCAGAGCAAGGAATTAGCACAGCGCTTGTTTTAACTTTTCAAATGCTTCTTGACACTCTAGTGTCCAGTCTATTGGGTCATGTCCCTGCTTCCCCACTTACGTCAAAGCATTCAACGGCGAAGCCATTGATGAGAATGACAGAGTAAAACTATGGAAATAGCCAAATAGACCCAGTTCTTAATATAGCTGTTGCTGCCACACAGCCTAAATCGATTGCTACTGGGACAGTGACTCATGCATTTTGTGACACGCGCGAAACCCTATGAAAGGGAGCTTCACGTGGAGTCTATAATTTGACCCTCAGCCCAAACAGACACCGGCAGAACATACATTCCAGAAAAGGGAAAAATATATGTACACAGTCAGTTGACAGTTTTTTAAGTAAACCCATCTAGTACTGGGTCGGACCACCCCTTTGCCTCCAGAACAGCCTGAATTATTTGGGCATAGATTCTACAAAGTGTCATAAACGTTCCACAGGGATGTTGGTGCATGCTGATGCGATGGCATGATGCAATTGCTGCCCACAGCCCGTTCCATCTCATCCAAAAGATACTCTATTGGGTTTGGTCAGCAACAATGTTCAGAGACGCTTTGGCATTCCATCGTTGCTCAACTGGTATCAAGGGACCTAACGTGTGCCAGGAAAACATTCCCCACACCATTACACCACCGCCACCAGCCTGTACCATTAACACCAAGCGGGACGAGTCCATGGACTCATGCTGCTTATGCCAAATTCTGACTCTGCCATCAGCATGACGCAACAGGAACTGGGATTTGTCAGATCAGGCAATGTTTTTCCACTCCTCAATTGTCCAATGTTGGTGATCGCGTGCCCACTGGAACTGCTTTTAGCTGATAGGAGTGAACACAGGTGTGGTTGTCTGCTGCAATAGCCCATCCATGACAAGGATCGATGAGTTGTGCGTTCCGAGATGCCGTTCTGCACACCACTGTTATACTGGGCTGTTATTTGTCTGTTTGTGGCCCGCCTATTGCTTGCACGATTCTTGTCATTCTCCTTCGAATTCTCTCATCAAAAGCTGTTTTTGCCCACAGGACTTTTGCTGACTGGATGTTTTTTGTTTGACGCACCATTTTTGGTAAACCCTAGACACTGTTGTGCATGAAAAGCCCAGGAGTGCAGCCGTTTCTGAGATACTGGATCCGGCACACCTTACACCAACGATCATACCACGCTCAAAGTTGCTAAGGTCACTTGTACAGGGAACCAAGCTACATTCTGGAAAGCTGTTAAACCACTGAAGGATTGTGTCTCCTCTTCTCTCCCCCAGGGAACCCAGCTACATTCTGGAAAGCTGTTAAACCACTGAAGGATTGTGTCTCCTCTTCTCTCCCCCAGGGAACCCAGCTACATTCTGGAAAGCTGTTAAATCATTGAAGGATTGTGTCTCCTCTTCTCTCCCCCAGGGAACCCAGCTACATTCTGGAAAGCTGTTAAATCACTGAAGGATTGTGTCTCCTCTTCTCTCCCCCAAGGAACCCAGCTACATTCTGGAAAGCTGTTAAATCACTGAAGGATTGTGTCTCCTCTTCTCTCCCCCAGGGAACCCAGCTACATTCTGGAAAGCTGTTAAACCACTGAAGGGTTGTGTCTCCTCTTCTCTCCCCCAGGGAACCCAGCTACATTCTGGAAAGCTGTTAAACCACTGAAGGGTTGTGTCTTGTCTTCTCACCCCTAACAAATTCATTTAGTTTCTGGCCCTATTACTGACAGAATTGATATCATTGATGCATTTAATCACAATTTTATCTCTGCAGGCTTTATATTTGAATATGTTTCAAAGCCAGCTCTTGAAAACAATAGTTTGGATGTAGATGGTGAAAATCTATTGAATGATACTGAAAACTCTGGTCAGGAGTTTTCTTTTCGAGAAATTCACTGCTAAAGAAGTCCTGGATGCTTTGTTAACATTAGCCAAAACAAATCTACAGGGGCTGATCATTAGGAGCCTGGTCTGCAGCTCCCCTTATTACTGGCTCACTACCCCACATTTTAAATTGATCATTGTTATCAGGAAGTATTCCAAAAGCATGGAAATCTACATATGTGCTGCCACTCCATAAGGGTGGGGATACAAATGATCTTGACAACTATCGCCCCATTTCAAGACTACCTTGTTTAGCTAAGATTCTTGAATCCTTGGTTAATGTACAGTACAACTTAATTCCTTTTTATCTGATAATTGTAGTCTTAATATAAAACAATCAGGGTTTAGGCCTGGGCAGAGTACTACCACAGAAACCACGCTAGTTGTTAATGATCTTGTCAATGCCTTGGATGCTAAAAAGAGCTGTGCTGCCTCGTTCATTGACCTGTCAAAGGCTTTCGACACTGTTGATCATTCTGCTTCTACTGAAGAAATGATCAAGAGTAGGCCTGGGATATACAGCCTGTTTAAGGTTTCAGAATTATCTTAGCGACAGAACTCAGGCCATGTTGATAGATGGGGTTAAATCTGAATTTCTTGAGATTCAAAAATGTGTTCCTCAGAGTTTGATTTTGGGTCCATTATTGTTAACTTTGTATGTTAATGACATATGAAACACTGTTAATACTTGTAACATTCATCTCTATGCAGATAACAGCATGACTTGATTCAATTCAGAAATAACTTACAGATCTTAAATGAGTGTTAAATACAAGTATAACCAAGCTCATGCTGTTCTCTAGGTCACAAAATGTTGACCCTGAGGACCTGCATATTTGAGCTATGAATGAAGCCCAAACTGAGCTTGTTTCTCAGTATCAGTACCTGGGTGTCTGGATTGATGACAAGTTGTCCTTCTTAACGCATAGACAAAATCTGACTTAGAAGCTAAGATCCAAGATTGTTTTTTAATATCGAAATAAATCATGCCTTCGTATTAAAAATAGGAGAAAGATTGTTCAAACAACGCTTCTCCCTGTATTGGATTTTGGTGATATTGTTTACATGCATGTGGCAACCTGCAACCAAACCCTTGGACGCAGTCTACCATTCAGCAATACGTTTTCTCACAGGGTACAATTTTAGGACTCATCATTGTAGTCTGTATAAAATGTGGGATGGACCTCTCTGTCTGTAAGAAGAAAGTTGCATTCTCTTGTATTTATTTACAAAGCAATCTGACAGAAACCCCCTCCATATGTAACATTATTAATTAAGACAAAAATCACAAGTTACCAAACCCGTTCACAGTAATGGATAACACTAGAGATCCCTCCAGTCTCCACAGATTTGGGAAAATCTGTGTTTTGTTTTTATGCCCCTAATTTGTGTTCACTGCAGTTAGATGTGCTGGTGCCACTCAGGCAGTTTAAATTATTGATTGAGGACCTCTATGTAGTTGAATGTGATTGCTTTTATTAAATGTTTATTTTTTACTGTGCTGAATTTTATTGTTTTATACACCTGTATGTTGTTTTAATATTCCGTTTTTATTGTAATGTGTACAGGGCTCTCTTGTAAAAGCGATTTTTAATCTCAATGTGACTCCCTGTTTAAATTAAATAAAGGTTAAATAAAACATAGAAAAAAATATAGCAAGCCACGGCCACGTTACTCACTGTCTGTAGAAGCGATCCATTTTTGTAAATTGGGTGGTGGACATAATAAACTGGGCACTGAGTGTATATACAGTATCCTACTAACATCAACATAAACTTTATTCATCTTACATTTCTAGCATGAACTTTTCACACTATGGTCCCTGTTTTGCCTTCTCTTATACCCTTGCGAGGTACCATTTTAATGACAGATCAGTATCTTATTGCATTTTAAAGTCTAGATTATTATACATTTGTATTTATTTGGTATTGAACCTTTATTTAACTAGACAAGTCAGTTACAAACAAATTCTTATTTACAATTATGGCCTACCAAAAGGGAAAAGGCTGCCTGCGGGGACGGGGGTGGGGTTTAAAAAAAATAAAAATAAATATAGGACAAAACACACATCACGACAAGAGAGACACCACAACACTACATAAAGAGAGACCTAAGGCAGCAACACATGACAACACAGCATGGTAGCAACACAACATGACAACGACATGATAGCAACACAACATGGTAGCAGCACAAAACATGGTACAAACATTATTGGGCACAGACAACAGCACAAAGGGCAAGAAGGTAGAGACAACAATACATCACGCAAAACAGCCATAACTGTCAGTAAGAGTGTCCACAATTGAGTTTGAATGAAGAGATTGAGATAAAATTGTCCAGTTTGAGTGTTTGTTGCAGCTCGTTTCCAGTCGCAAGCTGCAGCGAACTGAGAAGACGAGCGACCCAGGGATGTGTGTGCTTTGGGGATCTTTAACAGAATGTGACTGGCAGAACGGGTGTTGTATGTGGGCTGCAGTAGATATCTTAGATAGGGGGGAGTGAGGCCAAGAGGGTTTTATAAATAAGCATCAACCAGTGGTTTTTGCGACGGGTATACAGAGATGACCAGTTTACAGAGGAGTACAGAGTGCAGTGATGTGTCCTATAAGGAGCATTGGTGGCAAATCTGATGGCCGAATGGTAAAGAACATCTAGCCGCTCGAGAGCACCCTTACCTGCCGATCTACAAATCATGTAATCTAGCATGAGCAGGATGGTCATCTGAATCTGGGTTAGTTTGGCAGCTGTGGTGAAAGAGGAGCGATTACGATAGAGGAAACCTAGATTTCTAGATTTAACTTTAACCTGCAGCTTTGATATGTGCTGAGAGAGAAGGACAGTGTACCGTCTAGCCATACTCCCAAGTACTTGTATGAGGTGACTACCTCAAGTTCTAAACCCTCAGTTGTAGTAATCACACCTGTGGGGAGAGGGGCATTCTTCTTACCAAACCACATGACCTTTGTTTTGAAGGTGTTCAGAACAAGGTTAAGGGTAGAGAAAGCTTGTTAGACACTAAGGAAGCTTTGTTGTAGATGATTTAACACAAAATCCAGGGAAGGGCCAGCTGAGTAAAAGACTGTATCATCTGCATATAAATGGATGAGAACGCTTCCTCCTGCCTGAGCTATGTTGTTGATGTAAATTGAGAAGAGCTTGGGGCCTAGGATTGAGCCTTGGGGTACTCCCTTGGTGACAGGCAGTGACTGAGATTTTCTGACTTTATACACTGCATTCTTTGCGAGAGGTAAACTCAACAAAAAAATAAACGTCCTCTCACTGTCAACTGTGTTTATTTTCAGCAAACTTAACATGTGTAAATATTTGTATGAACATAACAAGATTCAACAACTGAGACATAAACTGAACAAGTTCCACAGACATGTGACTAACAGAAATTGAATAATGTGTCCCTGAACAAAGGGGGGGGGGTCAAAATCAAAAGTAACAGTCAGTATCTGGTGTGGCCACCAGCGGCATTAAGTACTGCAGTGCATCTCCTCCTCATGGACTGCACCAGATTTGCCAGTTCTTGCTGTGAGATGTTCCCTGACATTTCTGGGGGGAATGGCCCTAGCCCTCACCCTCCGATCCAACAGGTCCCAGACGTAATCAATGGGATTGAGATCCGGGCTCTTCGCTGGCAATGGAAGAACACTGACGCACGCACAGAACGAGCAGTATGGCCGGTGGAATTGTCATGCTGCAGGGTAATGTCAGGATGAGCCTGCAGGAAGGGTACCACATGAGGGAGGAGAATGTCTTCCCTGTAACGCACAGCGTTGAGATTGCATAGATTTCATGACTAAAAGCTCAAAAGAAGAAAACGCAGTCATTTTCTTTTTGTAAATTGAAATTTGCTATTGTAAATGTTTGCAACACTTCCGCCTTTGCGGGATGCGCAGGGGGGATATGGTCACTAGTGTAACTAGGAGGAGAAGCCTCACTTAACACAGCAAATTCATCATGCTTAAGCCATGTTTCAGTCAGGCCAATCACATCAAGATTATGATCAGTGATTAGTTCATTAACTATAACTGCCTTGGAAGTGAGGGATCTAACATTAAGTAGCCCTATTTTGAGATGTGAGATATCACAATCTCTTTCAATAATGGCAGGAATGGAGGAGGTCTTTATTCCAGTGAGATTGCTAAGGCAAACACCGCCATGTTTGGTTTTGTTCACTTCCCAAACTAGATTGACTAAGGAAAACTAAGGTGAACAGAAATAGAAAAAAACAGGCTCTACCAAGTCACTATTTGCATGACTGGTGAGAACACTTACATATCATTGGATGGGCTGACTTTAGTGATTTGTATAAAAGGGCAGACGATAAGTAATTTCTTCCCTCAATCCACTGTGCGAGACTGCCTCTGAAAATCTCATCCTTAAAAAGAGCGTGATTAATTTGCCATAGGCTCTTAATCATTTACCAACTTAATTTATCACTTTTCTTTTGAAAATGCCTCTGAAATTCGAACTTGGTCCTGGCAGGATGATTGGGGGTTCTAACCCCTGTTTTATTATTGCAGAAATTGGACAGAACCACCAGGGAGATATTGAAATCGCCAAGAAAATGATTAAGATGGCCAAGGTAATGGAAGCTAAATGAAGAGACATTGTAAGACTTTAAGGACTGGTTTCCTGGACACAGATTAACCCTAGTTCTGGACAAAAAAATGCTGAATGCAGAATTGAGTCTTCATTGAAAGTGTTTTTTTTTTGTCCAGGGCTAGGCTTGATCTGTGTCAGAGAAACTGCCCTTTAGTGTGGCTTAAGCATCAGTTTAATATAACAGGCTGGGCGACATTGGGTAGAAAGCCACACATATACAGTGTGGGGCGACTTAGTCATCCTGCATCCCTCCCATGTAAATCTTCCTTTAATAACCTCAAATCAAAAGGTAATGTAGAAATGGCATGTAGAAAATACTGCTGCTGTGCATGGATTTGCATAAATGGGAGTAGGGTGTGTGTGTGTGTGTGTGTGTGTGTGTGTGTGTGTGTGTGTGTGTGTGTGTGTGTGTGTGTGTGTGTGTGTGTGTGTGTTTGACGCTATTACTCATGTTGGCATCAATTTACAGGACTGCGGGGCAGACTGCGCCAAATTTCAGAAGAGTGAGCTTGAGTACAAGTTCAACAAGCGTGCTCTGGATCGTCCGTACAACTCCAAACATTCCTGGGGAAAGACGTACGGTGACCACAAGCGGCATCTGGAGTTCAGTCATGAACAATATAGAGAGCTCCAGAAATATGCAAAGGAGGTTGGAATCTTCTTCACCGCCTCTGGAATGGATGAGGTAAGAGGTTATTCCATAATAAATGTCTATTGAATTAGTTTGCTGTGACTGTGTAGATATTCCGGTTTTTCAAGCAAAACATGCATGACTGCCCCAACTGCATTGCAACGCTTGTTAGATGGCTGTGGAGTTCCTGGATGAGCTTGATGTGCCCTTCTTCAAAGTTGCCTCATGCAATGCCAACAATTTCCCCTATCTGGAACTGACTGCAAAAAAAGGTCAGTGATTCAATTTAACACTGTGTTATATATGTACTACATGTTTTCCACATGTTACTGTGGTAAAGGTAAAATGGTACCAATTATAATATACTCTGAATGTGCAGTCAAAATGTGTAATATGGGGCATATCAGTAAAGTTAGTTACTGTAGAAATTACAACTTTGTTTAACTTCAGGACGGCCTATGGTGATATCCAGTGGGATGCAGTCGATGGCGACAATGAGACGGGTCTATCAGACGGTCAAGCAACACAATCAGAACTTCGCCATCCTACAGTGCACCAGTGCCTACCCATTGGACCCTGAGGATGTCAACCTACGTGTCATAGCAGTAAGACTTCCCATTGGTTTATTACAAGGAAGGTGTTGTCAAGCAGGATCAACAAGTTATCTGTTGTCACCCCAGGGTAATATCATAAGGAAACATCGGTTGAGTCAAGTGCACAGCAATGGAAGAGAGAGAGAGAGAGAGAGAGAGAGAGAGAGAGAGAGAGAGAGAGAGAGAGAGAGAGAGAGAGAGAGAGAGAGAGAGAGAGAGAGAGAGAGAGAGAGAAGATTTTGATATATTTGTGTTCAGGCCACCACTGAAGGAATTAATTGACCCATGGCATTTCACTCTCCCTTTTCCTGACATACTGTAGGAATACCAGAAGGAATTCCCTGATATTCCCATCGGATATTCCGGCCATGAGAGGGGAATCAGCATCACCGTGGCAGCAGTGGCAATGGGGGCAAAAGTCGTGGAGCGTCACGTGACCCTGGACAAGAGCTGGAAGGGAAACGACCACGAAGCGTCGCTGGAGCCTTCTGAGCTGACAGAGCTGGTCAGAGCCATCCGCCTGGTGGAGCGGGCCCAAGGCACGGGCATCAAACAGATGCTACCCTGTGAGAAAGCCTGCCATGACAAGGTGAGTTGGCCTCGGGAGGTTTAATTTAAAAAAAATTTGACATACTTTTTGGAGACTGTTAATATTATGAATGGCAAAGGGAAAATATTTATATAGTATATTTTTGACATACAGTGCGTTCGGAAAGAATTCAGACCCCTTCCCTTTTTCCACATTTACAGCTGTATTCTAAAATGTTTTTCACCTCTCATCATTCTACACACAATACCCCATAATGACAAAGACAAAAAAATGGGTTTTAAAAATGTTTGCTAATTAATAAAATATTTAAAAACGGAAAATCACATCATACATATAGTACCAGTCAAAAGTTTGGACACACCTACTCATTCAAGGGTTTTACTTTATTTTTACTATTTTCTACATTGTAGAATAATAGTGAAGACATCAAAACTATGAAATAACATGTGGAATCATGTAGTAACCAAAAAGTGTTAAACAAATCTAAATATATTTACAGTTGAAGTCGGACGTTTACATACACTTAGGTTGGAGTCATTAAAACTCATTTTTCAACCACTCCACAAATGTCTTGTTAATTAACAAACTATAGTTTTGGCAAGTCGGTTAGGACATCTACTTTGTGCATGACACAAGTAATTTTTCCAACAATTGTTTACAGACAGATTATTTCACTGTATCACAATTCCAGTGGGTCAGAAGTTTACATACACTAAATTGACTGTGCCTTTAAACAGCTTGGAAAATTCCAGAAAATAATGTCATGGCTTTAGAAGCTTCTGATAGGGTAATTAACATAATTTGAGTCAATTGGAGGTGTACCTGTGGATGTATTTCAAGGACTTTATTTATTTTTGAGTTTTCCACTCCGCTAGCCAGCACCTCGCCTATATAGGTGTGCGTTTCTTTTTCTTCTAGATTGTTCTGTTACCCAGTAAACAGCACCCTACCGACAATAAGCTCTATAACGATGCCGAATGATCATTCTTTTCCTGACACTGGTCATAGACCCAAACAACATTACTTTGAATATAGCCAAAGGGAGCGTGATAATATCATTGTATCCGAGTCCCTTTTTGACATGCCGGGGGGTAATTCTGACCTCTCGAAAGAACTGTTAAATGTATCTAAGCGACAGACGAGAACAGATGATTTCTGTGAACGCTGGTGTGCCATCTTGAACAAATGCTCCATTGATTTAATGACATTAATTGTTGACCAGTTGAAAAAGGATTTTATTGAAATGGATAACACGATTAAATAGAAACGCACAGCTCTGCAAATAGCTGTTAATGATGACGGCATATTTAATGAACTGATGAAAACTAACCAAGCGCTCCAGGACAAGTTTTCTACAGAAATAAAGGAACTTAAAATCAAGAAATTCAACCAAGACAAAAAAGACAAGGCCGAGGACAAAGTATACTTCTGGAGAAACCCTGACAAAGGAGGACCTGCTCCTCCTCTCCATGATAGACGCAGGAAAGATACCGCTTACTTCGATCCACCCCCGTCTGATCAACACTCTACAACCAGCGCCTCCTCGGCTTCCAGTGGCAGTTTTCTCCTCCGACCGAAGGGCGGAGGAGTCCGCAGGCACGCGCACCGACGAGATGCCGCACCCGACGGGGTAAGAAGAAACTCAAGCTTTGCTTGATTTACAATCCGATACGTCAGTCCTTACCCGCCCTGCTGATAAGGGTGGGTCGGTTGTACTCATGGATAGAACAGCTTATGTAAATGAGTGTCATAGACAACTGCTTGACAACACCTTTTACAAGAAACTCAGAAGTGACCCTACTTCCCAATTTCAGAACACTATCCTTACTGGCCTAGATTGGTATTTAAGTTCTGGTCAGATAACCAAAAAAGAACACGACTTTTTGGCTATTCAACACCCTAAAATTGCCACTTTCTATACTTTGCCTATACCGAAATTACACAAGAATGTTACAAAACCTCCAGGGCGCCCTATTGTAGCGGGCATTGATGCAGTAACAGCCCCTCTATCGACTTTGTTGACTATTTTATTAGACCACTCGCAGAACAGCTCCCCTCTTTTGTAAAGGACACCAGCAGTATGATCTCTATCATTGAATCTCTTGATCCTCTCCCTGAGAATACCTTGTTAGTTACTTTTGATGTCGAGTCGTTATACACAAATATTCCACACGAGGGCGGTATTTAAGCAATGGAACATTTTCTGCTGCAACGTGACCCTAATGAACTACCTTCCAGTGCCTGCATTATAACATTGGCTGAAATAGTAATCACACAACTATTTCATGTTTCTAAATGATTTCTTTATTCAGACGAAGGGTACTGCTATGGGATCCCCCATGGCTCCTAACTATGCTAATTTGTATGTGGGTTACATGGAGAAACAGTCTATTTTCAATCCTCTCATAAATGTTTTCTTGCCTAACATCATTATTTGGAAACGGTATATTGATGATATTTTTGTTCTATGGAGGGGTGATGCAAAACAGCTCCAGGCGTTTTATGCTTTTCTTAACTCCTGTTCTGAACATTTGAGATTCACTATGCCATCTGATACACGTCAAATCAGTTTTCTTGATCTTCTGATCTCTTGTGAAAATAATGTTCTATACACTGATCTTTACAGGAAACCTACTCATCGTAACAGTTTGTTGAGGGCTGACAGTTGTCACCCACATCCCTTGAAAAATAGTTTGCCCTACAGCCAATTCTGTCGAATCAAAAGAATTTGCAAAAGGCAATCAGATTTCGACAGAAATATGGCTGAGACGCAAAGAAAGTTCAAGGAGAGGGGGTACAAAAATGATCAGATTAATATTGCCATTGAGAAAATTCCAAACAAAACGAGACATGACCTTTTTCAAAGTCAGTCTCGTAAAAAGAAGCATTCTTGCATTCTAACCACCCGCTATTCAAAGTGCTCTGAACAAATTAAGGGAATCGTTCACAAGCATTGGCACATTCTAAAATCCGATGATAGTCTTGGTAATGTGTTTTCAGACCCTCCCTTGGTCGTATTCTCACGGGGCAGAAATCTCAGAGACCAATTGGTAAACTCTGATTTACCACCCCAAGATATTCCTGAACAACGTCTATTTGCGCCCCTACTGGATGGAAATTACAAGTGTAATGGCTGTGCTCAATGCAATGGTACTTATAAATGTAGATCCTTCAAACACCCCCAAACAGGGAAACAGATCCCAATCAAAGGTGTTACTACGTGCTCCACTAAGGCAGTTATTTATCTTATAACTTGTCCTTGTGGTCAAAATTGTGGGTAAAACAAAGCGTGAATTAAAAGTACGTATCTCGGAGCATCGTAGCACCGTAGCATCGTAGTAGTGTTTGTGATTATACCCTGATGAAGACAGCTTGCCTGTCGAAACGTTGGACATAAAATATTTTGAGCTCCTAGCATCTGAGCTCCTAGTGTGCAGCTTTTCTTTATTTTTATGTATTTCAAGGCCTACCTTCAAACTCTGTGCCTCTTTGCTTGACATCATGGGAAAATCAAAAGAAATCAGCCAAGACCTCAGAAAAAAAATTGTAGACCTCCACAAGTCTGGTTCATCCTTGGGAGCAATTTCCAAATGCCTGAAGGTACTACGTTCATCTGTACAAGCAATAGTACACAAGTATAAACACCATGGGACCACGCAGCCGTCATACCGCTCAGGAAGGAGACACTTTCTGTCTCCTAGAGATGAACGTACTTTGGTGCAAAAAGTGCAAATCAATCCCAGAACAACAGCAAAGGACCTTGTGAAGATGCTGGAGGAAATAGTTACAAAAGTATCTATATCCACAGTAAAATGAGTCCTATATCGACATAACCTGAAAGCCATATAAAAAGCTAGACTATGGTTTGCAACTGCACATGGGGACAAAGATCATACTTTTTGGAGAAATGTCCTCTGGTCTGATGAAACAAAAATAGAACCGTTTGGCCATAATGACCATCGTTATGTTTGGAGGAAAAAGGGGAAGGCTTGCAAGCCGAAGAACACCATCCCAACCGTGAAGCACATGGGTGGCAGCATCATGTTGTGGGGGTCCTTTGCTGCAGGAAGGACTGGTGCACTTCACAAAATAGATGGCATCATGAGGTAGGACAATTATGTGGATATATTGAAGAAACATCTCAAGACATCAGTCAGGAAGTTAAATCTTGATTGCAAATGGGTCTTCCAAATGGATAATGACCCCAAGCATACTTCCAAAGTTGTGCAAAATGGCTTAAGGACAACAAAGGCAAGGTATTGGAATGGCCATCACAAAGCCCTGACCTCAATCCCATATAAAATTTGTGGGCAGAACTGAAAAAGCGTGTGTGAGCAAGTAAGCCTACAAACCTGACTCAGTTACACCAGCTCTGTCAGGAGGAATGGGCCAAAATTCATCCAACGTATTGTGGGAAGCTTGTGGAAGGCTACCTGACACATTTGACCAAGTTAAACAATTTAAAGACAATGCTACCAAATACTAATTGAGTGTATGTAAACTTCTGACCCACTGGGAATGTGATGAAAGAAATAAAAGCTGAAATAAATCATTCTCTCTTCTATTCTATACTATTCTGACATTTCACATTCTTAAAATAAAGTGGTGATCCTAACTGACCTAAGATAGGGAATTTTTACTAGGATTAAATGTCAGGAATTGTGAAAGACTGAGTTTAAATGTATTTGTCGTATGTTAACTTCCGACTTCAACTGTATATCAATAATATACTAAATAAATGTTTCCCATTGACATTTGTAATAATAACTTTCTCAAAAAATTGTTATATAAATTTTATTTCATAAGGTAGGCCCATTACGTTTGTCATAAACCTCCCTTACATCAAGTATTCTCTTTGTACTGTAAAGCCTACAACAGCACATACTGTAAGAGGAAATCTCCATTTTATTTTCTCTTCCAGCTGGGGAAGTCAGTGGTGGCCAAGGTGGTGATACCCAAAGGCACGGTGCTGAGTATGGATATGCTGGGGGGTGAAGGTGGGCGAGCCGAGGGGTGTCTCTCCTGAAGACATGGGTCAGCTGCTGGGCAAGGCCGTCACCGAGGACGTGGCGGAGGATGAGAGCATCACGCCACGTATGGTTGACGGCTACAACAACAAGGCCTGAGTCAACCTGGTGTGCGTTCAGCAGGACTCAACGTTGTGGAACGTTCAGATAGAATGATGCTATGTTAAAAAAACATGTTAATATGCTGACTAGACCGGTGTTATGATATTGATGGTATGTCAGGACTGATCGTCTGTTTAAATTTCTACCATTGTGGCTAGATGGAGTAGACCTACATCTTCATCTAGTGGTCGCGTTAGGGATGTTGGGTTTGAGAATGTTTCTTTGCTAATTGTTAGGTTTGAGAATATGTTTCTTTGCTACACAGGAATATGTTTGAGCTAAGGCTGATAAGTTGTGGAACAATACAGTGGATTGTAAACACCTGGTGTCTGACTGGCTAAGGGGCTGTGTTTAACCTTGGGAGATAACAGTATGTTGAGCTAGGAACACATGAATAGAAAGATGTTGAGACACAAACAGGACTGAGCCTGTGGCCTCAGTAACCCCGGACAACAAGCGCCAAGAGGCAAGTCTAAACCACGCCCAGCCACTGTTCTGATAGGCCCATCCCGAGGTGGGAACTAACTCTGTCAGAACATACTTATACCAATGCATTTAGCAGAAAGGGCAGTTCTCTGTTAACCCTGCGTGGTACTACATTGAACCCGTATATACGAAGATTGCATTTACCATTTATTGCTTGAGTGAATAAAAATAATTAGAACTTACTTGGTGACTCTGTCACCTTTTGTCCTGTTTATTTTCGCAACCCTAACAATTAGCAAAGAAACATATTCTCAAACAGGGACAACAGTTGTTTACACCGTTAGCGTTGTAGGCAACGCCTAATCCTTTTCCTCACTTTAACCTCAGTCTCCTGACCTGTTATTTCATCAAACCTACTGTGTTGGTTCCCCTAACCTGCCACGTTAATTATCATAACCTGCTATGTAAACACACCATCAATCCCAACTACTATCAGTATCGCCAGACCCGCCACGTTTCGTGTGGGAGCGTTGCAAAACAAATGTACCCATTATTCAATTATTTAACTGCTCACGCGCGTCAACGGGTGTCTGCATAGCCAGTCGCTAAAACGTGGTTCTATTTCAGAACCTGAACGCCTGCAAGTCCCCCCTCTCCATTCTACTCATTGGTTTTCACGAACATACTAACCCACGCCGGTGATTGAAAGATGAACGAGAAAAGATTAATCAAAGAACACTATCTAAAAACGAACTAGGTTTCCCCTTTCATCTGTGGATTAATTGTCAGAGTAGAGAACATGATTTTGAATGATCATTTTTTTTGCAAAGATCCAGCGAAAACTAAAACATTTAAACTAAACGAACAACCCAATGTTTATGTCCCAGGACAAATTAGCTAGCTAGCTAAATATCCAAGAATGTGTCGTGTGTTTCGACCTGTCCCCAAATGAATATACTGTAGTTGGTTTTGCTAATTGAACCTGCGTGTCATGAACGTGTCTGGAAGGGGATAGTCAAAATCAACATGTGCGTGGTGTATGCACTTGAGGGGCTGGTTTGGTGAAGTTGTAACAATGCGGACTCTACCCGCCACACGCAGGCTTATTTTGTTCATCCACATCAGACGCGACCATGACACGCAGGTTAAAACATCAAAGCCAACTGTAAACAAACTATATTAACCTGTGAACAGGTCTAAACAGCCATGAAACAATCATGGACATTTAGGTAGCTAGCTGTTGCTAGTTTGTCCCGGGAGATGAACATTGGGTTGTTCTTTTACCTGACATGCATATTGTCCTGTTTTTAGCTGGTTCTCTGTAGAATTTTGACCAGGAGTCATACAAAATTGTGTGTTTCTCTACAACAACGATACATCCACAGATGAAAAGGGACACTTAGTTAATTATCTTTAATGAATCTCTCCTTGTGTCTTTCAAGCATCCACATGGGTTTGTATCTTCTTCCTGATATCCAAGAAGGAGGCGACAGTCAACACATGGTGCATCTCAAATAGAACCAAATTCTATTTTAGCTCTTGGCTATGCAGAGGCACGCACAAGCACGCGATGTGGGGTAAATTATTGAATAACATGTAAGTGTACAGTAATTTTGAAACGCTAGCACACGCAACGTGGCCGGCAAGGTTAAATATGGTAAACAAAAACTTTAACTAAAGTATAAACAAAAATTGGAAAAACTATTTAGTAAACTGAAATGAAATAAAATAATTAAGAAAAACATTTGAAAAACTAAAGCTATACTGAAACTATAATTTAAGCCGTTTTTTACTAATGGGGTTTTCGAACAATGATGTGTATAAACCCTGGATGACTGACAGGGGGCACTGCTTTGAAGCCACCCTGCAGCCATCGTGGTAATCATCTTCTATTATTATATATTTTTTTGAAAGTGATAGAAATGCATTTGTTAATGTCTACATTAGTTTTTGACACGTTTATTATATTACAGACACCTTAAAGCATACTTTTCAATTATATTATGTGAGCTAAACATAAAAAATATATTTAAAAAAATGTCTTCGAGTATTTTTTTTAGAGAGTACTAATTTTACTGTGCCCACTACAACAACAAAAAATACTTAAATACATGTAATTTTGGCCTTTTAAATATTTAATTGAAAGTGTAGAATTCCATTCATTCCTATGGAGGACCGCTCCTACAAGGGAGTACCAATAGCAATCCAGGGTATACAGTGGGGCAAAAAGGTATTTAGTCAGCCATCAATTGTGCAAGTTCTCTCACTTAAAAAGATGAGAGAGGCCTGTAATTTTCATCATAGGTACACTTCAACTATGACAGACAAAATGAGGAAAAAAATCCAGAAAATCACATTGTAGGATTTTTACTGAATTTATTTGCAAATTATGGTGGAAAATAAGTATTTGGTCACATACAAACAAGCAAGATTTCTGGCTCTCACAGACCTGTAACTTCTTCTTTAAGAGGCTCCTCTGTCCTCCACTCGTTACCTGTATTAATGGCACCTGTTTGAACTTGTTATCAGTATAAAAGACACCTGTCCACAACCTCAAACAGTCACACTCCAAACTCCACTATGGCCAAGACCAAAGAGCTGTCAAAGGACACCAGAAACAAAATTGTAGACCTGCACCAGGTTGGGAAGACTGAATCTGCAATAGGTAAGCAGCTTTGTTTGAAGAAATCAACTGTGGGAGCAATTATTAGGAAATGGAAGACATACAAGACCACTGATAATCTTCCTCGATCTGGGGCTCCACGCAAGATCTCACCCCGTGGGGTCAAAATGATCACAAGAACGGTGAGCAAAAATCCCAGAACCACACGGGGGGACCTAGTGAATGACCTGCAGAGAGCTGGGACCAAAGTAACAAAGCCTACCATCAGCAAGGGCATTGAAGATGAAACGTGGCTGGGTCTTTCAGCATGACAATGATCCCAAACACACCGCCCGGCAACGAAGGAGTGGCTTCAGTGAAGAAGCATTTCAAGGTCCTGGAGTGGCCTAGCCAGTCTCCAGATCTCAACCCCATAGAAAATCTTTGGAGGGAGTTGAAAGTCCGTGTTGCCCAGCGACAGCCCCAAAACATCACTGCTCTAGAGGAGATCTGCATGGAGGAATAGGCCAAAATACCAGCAACAGTGTGTGAAGACTTACAGACTTACAGAAAACATTTGACCTCTGTGATTGCCAACAAAGGGTATATAACAAAGTTTTGAGAAACTTTTGTTATTGACCAAATACTTATTTTCCACCATAATTTGCAAATAAATTCATAAAAAATCCTACAATGTGATTTTCTGGATTTCTTTTTCTCATTTCGTCTGTCATAGTTGAAGTGTACCTATGATGAAAATTACAGGCCTCTCTCATCTTTTTAAGTTGGAGAACTTGCACAATTGGTGGCTGACTAAATACTTTTTTGCCCCACTGTATATAGTCATTGGTTTTCAAGCTTCTGAATCTGGCGGGTAAATGCTTCCAGTAGATGGTGATGTTTCAAATAGGCCTAGCTTGTGCGTCACTAGCTATCAGTGGAAAAAAAGGCAAAGCCGTATGGGATTATTTAGAGTACATTACTGGAAAGGACAAAAGCAAAGGTATTGTAGTGTCAGAAGATGGCAAGCAATGTGGAACAGATATCCAATCAAATCTGGATAAAGACTAGGTGAGACAGCCACCAGCTATTAGTAGCTCCATGTCAACGGCAACCAGTTAGCAGAAACATGGCAACCTCATTCAAATGAGTTTAAAAAGAGAGAAGAAGCACTGGTTAATTTATTCATCGAGTCTGTCAAGTCTACAAGACTGTGAGGAGCCAGGAGTATTTAAAACTGCATAACAAGTGTTCATTGTGGACAATTTAAAAACAGAGTGGTGGATTGTTGACCTGCATCATCCCCCAAAAAAACTGATGTTCATTTCTGTGTAACAATCAATATACTGCTGGCTGTCACTCAATAATGTATTTTTAAGATGCAAAATTGTACAATATTACATAAACATAACATGTTAAATGGATTTTTTTGCTGTTGCAGCTGTTTTTTTTTGTTAACCCAATTTAAAGGTGTTAGTGAGTGATACGTTTAACCTTAATAACTCTGTCTGAAAATTGTATTAGTTACATCATATTTACACTGCATCACAAGCGTTCATTGTGGACAATTGAAAAATGTTTGTGTGGCAGACTGTTGATCCTCATTCCTCTATAACAGATGTTCATTTTGGGGTAACAAAATACACCTGGCTGTCATCCAAAAATGTGTTTTTCAGTTTCAAAATTCTACAATATTACATAACCATAACAAATGTGTCTTGACTCCATTTGTTGTTTTTTTTCCTCTGTCTTTCACTCAGATAAGGGCAACGGTAGCTACTTGATTTTTCTTACATGTACTACTAAAGTAAAAAACGGTCGCTGAGGTTTGCATGTTAGGAATCATTTCGGCTCTATTGAATTTCTATCTGCAACGTTTGGCTACTGAACATGGCACTGGGTGATGTATAGTCAGAACAGGTTTTTATTTATTTTATAGGTAGAAAAAAAAAAACTAGATTAGAATATAGTAGACTTGACTGTCTATATAAGGTACTTTTATTTATATACATGTGGTGGATGTTTACTTTTCTATATCAGAGGATGTGAAATATAATTTTGTGTTAGAAAAAAGTCAAATAAACTGTATACAAATAATTGACGTTTATACTTCTTCTGTATTAATAATAATAAAAAAGTATTAATTACAATGTCTCACATTTTGACTCTTGAGAATCCTGAAATGACCTGTGAGTGAAGGGAGAACCTTTATTTTGAAACATGAGTGGAGAGGAAACCACGTGGATTCCGGATGTGCAACGTGGAAATTCTTCCGCGAGAACCCAGACTGTCTCTGTGCTACTGGTTCAGAGCAAGCGAACCTGGCCATCTTATCGCTACAAACATTTTAGGAAAACGCATTTATCACATTTCCAAAATGCCTCTGAAATTCGAGCTTTGTCCTGGCAGGATGATTGGGGGTTCTAACCCCTGTTTTATTATTGCAGAAATTGGACAGAACCATCAGGGAGATATCGAAATTGCCAAGAAAATGATCAAGATGGCCAAGGTAATGTTAGTAGCAAAATGAATCAGTTAACTTAGCTCAGCTGCTGTATTGGGGACCATACTGACTTACTTGCTAGTTAACTAGCGGCATCTTTAGTATAAATGCATTTGACCATTTTGGCAGTTTTAAAACTGACAGTCCAGTCTCTTGCATGACACTGCTTCTTGTCTAACTGCTGTCCTGCTACTGTGCCAATGAGGAAATGATCGATTCTAGCGCCCATATGACTGTAAAATGACAGTAGCCTGCTCTGTTGCTTGCTGGGGCTGTATTTCAAATTGTGTACTTGTGCCATTGAGACCATGGGCATCTATTGGTCAACTTATTAAGGACTGATATTGGTGGAAATTGAATTCCTACCAGAGCCAGAGATATTGCACAACCGATACCCACCCCCATATACAAAATGATCACACAATTCGACTGTGTTTTATGAAAAGCAGTGGGTGTGTTAGCTACAGATTGTTGCACGTGATAATGTGATTTTAACCAAAGATTTTTGGTATCCGTTTAAGTTGTATAATGTCACGTGCACATTAGTACAGTAAAATGCCTTTCTTGCCTTACTGTGAGTTACAGGTTAGGTACTGTTTGATGTAGCACAGTGAAGATTCGACCAACCTTAACTCGGCGATATTATCTTTATTTTTGATTCGGCCAAACCTCTATCTTCTAAAATGTCATTGTCCAGTTGCAGGTGATGCGTTTGAACTTATTAATGTTTTGCTCCGAGGTAATCCAACAATATGTCTCAATCTTGTATATTTCATATCTCCTATCATTGTTCGGGACAGGTGAGTGTCATGACATGCGGCACTTTGGGATGTGGACCCACCTGTCTCGATTAATGAGAAGATTTGAAACAAGGTTTCCTCCTCATCCTCCTTGGCAACACATTTTACAACTATGTGACCCTACTCATATTGACAATCAATTCACAGGACTGCGGGGCAGACTGCGCCAAGTTTCAGAAGAGTGAGCTTGAGTACAAGTTTAACAAGCGTGCCCTGGAGCGTCCATACACCTCCAAACAATCCTGGGGAAAGACATACGGAGAGCACAAGCGCCACCTTGAGTTCAGCCATATCCAATACGTAGAGCTGCAGAACTATGCAAAGGAGGTTGGGATTTTCTTTACTGCTTCAGGAATGGACGAGGTAAGAATGATGGTGATGTTGAATAGGCCCATAGAGCCCCACTGTGGAGGTGTCATAATACCCATAGAACCTAGTGGTCAAGTAGGGAAATGGTTCCAATTGTTTCACAATTCATTTTTCCTCTAGGGAATTTTAGAAATGCCTAAAATAAGGACTGTTTACTGAATCCTTACCCTGGCGTGATGTTTTGATAACCATGTAAATCTCTCTCGGACAGGGTGATGATTTGTATTCATATATTCAGCTCTATTTACTCTGATTCGAAAATGCTAATTAGCATCAAAGTAGACATCATGCAAAACTACAAATCCCTGCACTCCTGCACTTCATCTCTAGCTGACACCTTTGCTAACAGATATGGTGTCCGTTTAAAACATGCACAAGACAGTTCACAGAATTGTAAAAAAGTGTAGCCAATTTATTCATTACTACGCTTAGCTAACTAGATAGTTAATCCAGAGATTCTTACCTTTGCCTCGATTCAGCAGTGTCATGGAGATCATCATGGCATTTGAGGTTCTTCATGACAGCCACATTAGCAGCTAATTAGCATAATTTTTTTGTGTGGAGTAAATACAAGCAAATTAATTGATAAAAGTCACCTTGTCCTTGAGAGATTTACACGGTTATCAAAACGTCACGCCAGTGTAATCATACGTGAAACACAGCCTTTATTTTAAGAGTTTCTAAAATTCTCTATGGGACAAATGAAGGGGGGGAAAACAATCGGGACCATTTCCCTGTTCGACTGCTAGGTCTTTGGGGGTATTATGACTCCTATTGTGGTACTATATTGAATAGGCCTGTATAATGCATATAAAAATGGTGTTAATTATTTGTTGTATATCTCTTGTTAGATGGCTGTGGAGTTCCTACATGAGCTTGATGTGCCCTTCTTCAAAGTCGGTTCAGGGGACACCAACAACTTTCCCTATCTGGAAAAGACTGCAAAAAAAGGTCAGTGATAAAAATATACAGTATGATAGACATTGGTTGTCTTGGGCTGCTAAATGTAAAAATGCTAACATTTTAGCTTCTGAGGTAGTTTGATTATTTGGTCTACTTTGTACTCGTGAATAAGTAGTAAAACATTGGCAATATCAAGAATAAAGTGAAGCATCAATTTGTTTTGTTGAGTGAAATCTCAAATCTCTTTGGTTTAATGCTAGGTCGCCCCATGGTGGTATCCAGTGGCATGCAGTCAATGGAGACTATGAGACGGGTCTACCAGACGGTCAAGAAACACAATCAGAACTTCTGCATCCTGCAGTGCACCAGTGCCTACCCATTGGAGGCCGAAGATGTCAACCTGCGTGTCATCGCAGTAAGAGTTTTTTTTATTGGTTTGAATGAAGGGCAAGATCAGAAATTTGGCTGTCAACCTTATGTCACCCCTAAACACATGGTGCATCTTATTTCTGTTATTTACATTTTTTATTTAACCTTTATTTAACTAGGCAAGTCAGTTAAGAACATTCTTATTTACAATGATGGCCTAGGAACAGTGGGTTAACTGCCTTGTTCAGGGGCAGAACGACAGACTTTTACCTTGACAGCTTGGGGATTCGATCTAGCAACCTTTTGGTTACAGGCCCAATGCTCTAACCACTAGGCTACCCGCCGCCCCAATGGACCACTAGTGCAACCCGCCGCCCCAATGGACCACTAGTGCAACAGTCACATTGCTAGTCTGTGGCTAAGGCAAAATCCAGAGAGAATACATGTTTCGAGGCAGGAAAATGACCCATGATCTCGTTCATAGGAATACCAGAAGGAATTCCCTGATATTCCCATTGGATATTCCGGTCACGAGTCTGGGGTCCACATCTCTGTGGCAGCAGTGGCGCTGGGGGCAAAGGTCATTGAGCGTCATGTGACCCTGGACAAGAGCTGGAAGGGAAGTGACCACGAAGCTTCTCTGGAGCCCCCTGAGCTGACAGAGCTGGTGAAAGCCATCCGATTGGTGGAGAGGTCTCTGGGGACGGGCATCAAGCAGATGCTGCCCTGTGAGAAGCCATGCCACGATAAGGTATGTTCCTGGATGGGCACTTTCATTGTATTCCAACAGATGGTGTTATTCTTACGCTACCACATTGCCATTAGCCATAGCTTGACGGCAATCTGCAATCTGATGTAAGACAATGGGGTCATTTTTTTACAAACATTATTTAAGCATTTATTCAAATTCAGGGGTGGTGTGTGTTAGGGCCAGGAGTTTTTTCCTAACCTTGTCATCTGACCTGGATAAACTCTGTACCTTATATGCTATATGATCTTTGTTTTTTAGGGTTTGTTATACCCAAGTACTGGGCCCAATGACGTCGCTTCAAACAGGAAAGGATATCAGAACTTATTTTAATACATTCATTGTGTTCTCTTCCAGCTGGGGAAATCAGTGGTGGCCAAGGTGGCGATCCCCAAAGGCACGGTGCTGAGTATGGATATGCTGGGGGTGAAGGTGGGCGAGCCGAAGGGCGTTCCCCCCGAGGACATCTTCCAGTTGGTGGGCAAGGCCGTCACAGAGGACGTGGAGGAGGACGAGAGCATCACCCCGGATGTGGTCGAAAGCTACGGCAAAAAGATCAAGTGCTGAGTTGAGAAATCACCCTGGTAATAGCCTACTGTAACCATGGTAATACTGTAACCACAATGCCAAACAACACAACGCACATTTACATGCTGAGAAAAGTGAAAAGATGGTTGTGGGAACATCGATAATATAATCCAAATATTATTTAGAAGCCCAGAAGTTTCAGTTGAGGAGACATGTTTTATATTTCTGGTTTCATGTTTTTTTACTAGATGGAAACAAAATTCAATGAATCAGACGTGACTACAAGTGCCGAGTTAAGAAGAGAAAATACAAACTGTATGTTCAGTAGGGACTGAAATGATTGCATTATAATTGAATGTTTAACTGTTCATGTATAAATTAAATTGACATTTGTTAAATTGCACTACAAAAATGTCAAGTACAAAATGCCAAACAATGATTGTCGTTTTTATCTTTTTCATACGAAATCACACTCCTTGATTGCGATGATATTATTTTGTGATAAAATTCTAGTACAAGTGAGTGTCAAAAGTGAAAACATACCGTATGTACAGTACCTGTCAAATTTGGACACACCTACTCATTCCAGGGTTTTTCTGTATTTGTTACTGTTTTCCACATTGTATAATAATAGTGAAGACATCAACTATGAAGTAACACACATGGAATCATGTAGTAACCAAAAAAGTCTTAAATCAAAAAATATTTGATATTCTTCAAAGTAGCCACCCTTTGCCTTGATGACAGCGCTGCACACGCTTGGCATTCTCTCAACCAGCTTCATGAGGTAGTCACCTGGAATGAAATTAAATTAACAGATGTGCCTTGTTAAAAGTACATTTGTAGAATTTCTTTCCTTAATGCATTTGAGTCAGTCAGTTGTGTTGTGACATGGTTCGGGTGGAATACAGACGATAGCCCTATTTGGTAAAATACCATATTATGGCAAGAACAGCTCAAATAAGCAAAGAGAAACGACAGTCCATCATTAAGACATGAAGGTCAGTCAATGTGGAACATTTCAGGAACTTTAAGTTCAAGTGCAGTCGCAACGCCCATCAAGCGCTATGATGAAACTGGCTCTCATGAGGACTGCCACAGGAAAGGAAGACCTGTGAGTGGGTGAACGGATGATCTCTGCATGTTTGGTTCCCACAGTGAAGCATGGAGGAGGTGGTGTGGGGGTGCTTTGTTGGTGACACTCAGTGATTTATTTAGAATATAAGGTACACTTAACCAGCATGGCTACCACAGCATTCTGTAGCGATACGCCATCCCATCTGTTTTGCGCTTAGTGGGACTATAATTTGTTTTTCAACAGGACAATGACCCACCACACCTCCAGACTGTGTAAGGGCCATTTGACCAAGGAGAGTGATGGAGTGCTGCATCAGATGACCTGGCCTCCACAATCACCCGACCTCAACCCAATTGAGATGGTTTGGGATTAGTTGGACCGCAGACTGAAGGAAAGCAGCCAACAAGTGCTCAGCATACAGTGCCTTGCAAAAGTATTCACCCCCTCTGCGTTTTTCCTATTTTGTTGCATTACAACATGTAATTTAAATGGATTTTCATTTGGATTTCATGTAATGGACATGCACAAAATAGTTCAAATTGTTGAAGAGAAAAAAATTACTTGTAAAATATTGAAGAAAGAAAAAAGGAAAAGTGGTGCGTGCATATGTATTCACCCCCGTTGCTATGAAGCCCCTAAATAAGATCTGGTGCAACCAATTACCTTCAGAAGTCACATAATTAGTTAAATTAAGTCCACCTGTGTGCAATGTAAGTGTCACACGAGCTCAGTATATATACACAAGTTCCGAAAGGCCTCAGAGTCTGCAATACCACCAAGCAAGCGGCACCACGAAGACCAAGGAGCTCTCCAAACAGGTCAGGGACAAATTTGTTGAGAAGTCCAGATCAGGGTTGGGTTTTAAATATCTGAAACTTTGAACATCCCACGGAGCACCATTAAATCCGTTATTAAAAAATTGAAAGAATATGGCACTACAACAAACCTGCCAAGAGAGGCCCACCCACCAAAACTCATGGACCAGGCAAGGAGGGCATTAATCAGAGAGGCAACAAAGAGACCAAAGATAACCCTGAAGGACCTGCAAAGCTCCACAGCGGAGATTGGAGTATCTGTCCATAGGACCACTTTAAGCCGTACACTCCACAGAACTGGGCTTTATGGAAGTGGCCAAAAAAAAGCCATTGCTTAAAGAAAAAAATAAGCAAACACGTTTGGTGTTTGCCAAAAGGCATGTGGGAGACATCCAAACATATGGAAGAAGGTACTCTGGTCAGATTAGACAAAAATTGAGCTTTTTGGCCATCAAGGAAAATGCTATGTCTGGCACAGGCGCAAACCCAACACCTCATCACCCTGAGATAACCATCCCCACAGTGATGTATGGTGGTGGCAGCATGCTGTGGGGATAATTTTCATCGGCAGGGAATGGGAAACTGGTCAGAATTTAAGGAATGATGGATGGCGCTAAATAAAGGGAAATCTGTTTCAGTCTTTCAAAGATGTGACAGAGGTTCACCTTCCAGCAGGACAACTTTTTTTAACTAGGCATGTCAGTTAAGAAGCGATTCTTATTTTCAATGACAGCCTAGGAACAGATTTTTACCTTGGCAGCTCAGGGATTCAATCTTGCAACCTTCCAGTTACAAGTCCTAAGATCTAACCACTAGGCTACCTAGTGGTTTCCCCTTAAACCACTAGGCAATGACCCTAAGCATACTGCTAAAGCAACACTCGAGTGGTTTAAGGGGAAACATTTAAATGTCTTGGATTGGCCTAGTCAAAGCCCAGACCGCAATCCAATTGAGCATGACACTGCTGAATCGAGGCAAAGGTAAGAATCTCTGGATTAACTATCTAGTTAGCTAAGCGTAGTAATTAATAAATTGGCTACACTTTTTTACAATTCTGTGAACTGTCTTGTGCATGTTTTAAACGGACACCATATCTGTTAGCAAAGGTGTCAGCTAGAGATGCATCTGGACTTAAGGATTGCTGTGCACCAGCGGAACCCATCCAACTTGAAGGAGTTGGAGCAGTTTTGCCTTGAAGAATGGGCAAAAATCCCAGTGGCTAGATGTGCCAAGCTTTAGCCTGTTTCCTCCCCTTCATCTACACTGATTGAAGTGGAGTTAACAAGTGACATCAATAACTAATTCCCCAGGTCGTTGCTGTCAATGAGAATGTGTTCTCAGTAAACTTACCTGGTAAAAAGAAGAATGAATCTTTGTATATTATAGAGGACAACATTTATTTATTGGAAAGTTTTGATTGGTTAGTTTTGGGTGATTTGATTCTGAAAAGCAATTGACACCTACATTTCAAACAAGAAATTAACAAAGTGAAGGGGATACATTAATACATGGGCTCTAAGTTTTGTGAATAAAGTTGCTCAATTATTTTGCCTATTCACTCTCAGATGGGTCAATTATGATTGTTAAATATCTCATATATAGGGTACAATGCCTTCAGAAAGTATTCAGACCCCTTTCACCTTTTCCACATTTTGTTACATTACAGCCTTATTCTAAAATTGATTAAATGTAAAAATATAAATAAATCCTCAGCAATCTGCACACTACCCAATAATGACAAAGCAAAAACAGGTTTTTAGAAATGTTTGCACATTTATAATTTTTTTTCAACAGAAATACTTTATTTACATAAGTATTCAGACCCTTTGCTATGAGACTCGAAATTGAGCTCAGGTGCATCCTGTTTCCATTGATCATCCTTGATGTTTCTACAACTTGATTGGAGTCCACCTGTGCTAAATTCAATTGATTTTACATGATTTGGAAAGGCACACACCTGTCTGTATAAGGTCCCACAGTTGACAGTGCATATCAGAGCAAAAACCAGGTTGAAGGAATTGTTTGTAGAGTTCCGAGACAGGATTGTGTCGAGGCACAGATCTGGGGAAGGGTACCAAAAAAAAGTATGTAGCATTGAAGGTCCCCAAGAACACATTGACCTCCATCATTCTTAAATAGAAGAAGTTGGGAACCACCAAGACTCTTCCTAGAGCTGGCCGCCTGGCCAAACTGAGCAAGTCGGGTGAGAAGGGCCTTGGTCAGGTAGGTGACCAAGAACCTGATAGTCACTCTGACAGAGCTCTAGAGTTCCTCTGTGGAGATGGGAGAACCTTTCAGAAGGACAACCATCTCTGCAGCACTCCACCAATCAGGCCTTTATGGTAGAGTGACCAGACGGAAGCCACTCCTCAGTAAAAGGCACATGACAGCCCGCTTGGAGTTTGCCAAAAGGCACCTAAAGGACTGGTCTGATGAAATCAAGATTGAACTCTTTGGCCTGAATGCCAAGTGTCACGTCTGGAGGAAACCTGGCACCATCCCTACGGCTATGGAACCCTGACCTGTTCACCGGACATGCTACCTTGTCCCAGACCTGCTGTTTTGGACTCTCTCTACCGCACCTGCTGTCTCTAACTTTGAATGATCGGCTATGAAAAGCCAACTGGCATTTACTCCTGAGTTGCTGACCTGTTGCACCCTCTACAACCACTGTGATTATTATTATCTGACCCTGCAGGTCATCTATGAATGTTTGAACATCTTGGCCATGTTCTGTTATAATCTCCACCCGGCACAGCCAGAAGAGGACTGGCCACCCCTCACTGCCTGGTTCCTCTCTAGGTTTCTTCCTAGGTTCCAGCCTTTCTAGGGAGTTTTTCCTAGCCACCGTGCTTCTACCTCTGCATTGCTTGCTGTTTGGGGTTTTAGGCTGGGTTTCTGTACAGCACTTTGTGACATCTGCTGATGTAAAAAGGGATTTACAAATACATTTGATTGATTGATTTTCAGCTGCAGGGACTGGGAGACTAGTCAGGATTGAGGCAAAGATGAATGGAGCAAAGTACAGAGAGATCCTTGATGAAAACGTGCCCCAGAGTGCTCAGGACCTCAGACTGGGGTGAAGGTTCACCTTCCAACAGGACCACAACCTTAAGCACACAGCCAAGACAATGCAGGAGTGGCTTCGGGACAGGTCTCTTAATGTCCTTGAGTGGCCCAGCCAGAGCCCGGACTTGAACCCGATCAAACATCTCTGGAGAGACCTGAAAATACCCATTCAACCTGACAGAGCTTGCGAGGATCTGCAGAGAAGAATGGGAGAAACTCTCCAAATACAGGTGTGCCAAGCTTGTAGCTTCATGCCCAAGAAGACTCGAGGAACAAGTATGACAAAATTGGGCATGTTATCATGAAGTTTTATAAGAAAATTACTTAATTGTTTTAATGCAATCAGACTAGAATATAGTCAGGATTCTCCAACCCTTTTCCTGAGAAGCTACCGTCCTGTAGGTTTTCGATCCAACCCTAATCTAGCGCACTTTATTCTAATAATTAGTTGGTTGATAAACTGAATCAGGTTAGTTACAACTGGGGTTGGATTGAAAACCTACAGGAGGTCTGTCAGTCAACAACAGATTTAAACCAATGGAAGCTCTTGGATGTGGTCATGTGACGTGGAGAGAAACCCATCCCATTAGGCAGTAGCATCATGAATCAATCACTCATTGACAGATCCGTCTGCCCTGCTCAAAGTTCACGATTTATAATCTGCTGGTTCAGGCTCATTTTCTACTGGTCCTCCCAATGGAAGCCCCCAATGACAACGGGAGGATCATAGGAGTGTGTGTACTCTATGTGTGTGTGAGAGAAGGTGCGTTTGTGTTTTCAGGGGGTTGGAGTTGAAGAGGGGCCTTCAGATGGAGATGGGACACACAATGATCAGGGCTGTGTTCGAATACCCATACTAACATACTGTATACTTAATGGCTATATTAGTTCATTTTAGTATACTGTAAACGAACGGTATCGTTTCAGTTTAGTTTACTAGCGCTACGCCTGTCTACCGGAAGTTGATGCTGTTCCTATACAACCTCTTGTTAGCATAACAAATTACTAGCTAGACATTTTATGACTTCGAGTGTGTTTGTAAATTCAATCTGGAGTGCCAGAGTGCATTCTGGGCATTCGTAAATTCAGAGCGCTGTCAGATTGTCCATTTTGGTAAATTGAGCATTTCCGCTGAGCGCGTACACTGCTGGCGGAGGAGTAGGGTTGGTCCAAGCTTTCTGACCATCACAATGGCAGTCAAGCCAACTGGCTAGCTACTTACAGACACAAATGAGAGAACACCTCACTCTGACCATTTCACTTGCGCAAGCAGAGCTGGTCAGGCAGTTTTCATGTTATCCAGCGCGTTGGTGACTGTAACAGTGCTGCTGGCAACAATTTAAAAACGCCTTTTTGCAGACGTTTACTGACACCGGCCATATTCAATGGGTGTTGAGCATTTGCAAATTCATCAGTTATTCTGCGCTCTGGAGTTTGGCACACTCAAACTAGTGCTCTGAAATCGGGCGGTTGATAGCCAGAGCGAATTTATGTCCTTGAGAACACACAACAACTGAACTATACCACACTGGGTAGTTATTTAGATAGCATATAGTTAATATACTGGCAAGTGTGTTGTGTTAGTAGCTAACAGGTAACTAAGCTAGCTAACATTCCGGTACCTACTGTTGTAATGATATGCTATGCGGTTCGTAGCCAACATAACATGTAGCGTAATTTATTTGAAAAGTCATGACTTTGCTCAACATTTTCTTAAAATTTGTCATTAGTTAAAGAAATGGATTTGTATTCGCTCTCGTCGTACTTCGGTTGCATATTTTCCGGCATTTCCTTCAAATCTGAAAATGTTGTGAAGTCGCGCTCATTTTCTGAATTGCATTATGGGCCCTTAAAATCACAGAAAGTGTCCACTGCTTGTCTACTTCCTATTTTGGCGAATGTAGTACAACATCTGTGAACTTTTGGCATACTAACTATTTCCATACTGACAATAATCATACTACATACTCAATTTACGTCACAAATAGTACTGTTAGTGAGGTTAGCATGAGTATTTTAACACAGCTCTGGTCTTCCAGCATGACGCTGGTTACCAGGAAGAAGATGTACAGTAAGAACATGAGGCCTCCCAGCAACTTGCTCATCCTCCACTTGCAGGAGGCGATGGAGATGATGACGAAGAGCAACATGAGGAAGAGGAGCACGATGGCGCAGAACAGGCCGTTGCTGCTCACCTGCACCGCCTTGAAGTCATTGACTAGGCCGTAGATGAGCCAAGGGAACGGCAGGCTGGAAGGGTAGACGGAGAAACAGAGAAATCACATGTACCGTTACTGTCTAGAGTACACTATATGGTGGTAAAGTGAAGTCTGCTTAGAGAGACAGAAAGAGAGAGAGGCCAGGAGTTAGACTTGAAGGAGAGACAGTGAGAGGCACTAGAGGATGTAATACATTATATACTGTATATACAGTGCCGTCAGAGAATATTCACACCGCTTTACTTTTTCCACATTTTGTTGTGTTACAAGGTGGAATTATAATGGATTTAATTCATTTTTTTGTCAACGATCTACACAGAATAATCAGTAATGTCAAAGTGGAAGAAAAACATTTGTAAAAAAAAAGAAAAAAAGAAAAAAAAGAAATATATTAAATTAAACACTATCTTGATTGCATAAGTATTCAACCCCCTGAGTCAAATGACCTTTGGCAGAGATTACAGCTGTGATTCTTTCTAGGTAAGTCTCTTAAGAGCTTTGCACACCTGAATTGTACAATATTTGGAAAAAAATCTTCAAACTCTGCCAACTTGGTTGTTGATCATTGCTAGATAGCCATTTTCAAGTCTTGCCATAGCTTTTCTAGATGATTTAAGAAAAAAAACAACTAGACTAACTAACTAACTAGACTCATGAACATTCAATGTTGTCTTGGTAAGCAACTCCATGTACATCTGGCCTTGTGTTTTAGGTTCTTGTCTTGCTGAAAGGTGAAATTGTCTCCCAGTGTCTGTTGGAAAGCAGAGTGAACCGGGTTTTCCTCTAGGATTATGCCTGTATTTAGCTCTATTCCATTTCAGTGTATCCCCCCCAAAACTCCCTAGTCCATGCCGATGACAAGCATACCCATAACATGATGAAGCCACGTGACGTGTTGCTTTTTGGATTTGGACCAAACATAACGCTTTGTATTCAGGACATAACGTTAATTGTCCCCCAAAAACTTCAACTTTCCATTTGTAATGCATTTGTAAATATTTCTAAAAACATAATTCCACTTTGACATTATGGGGTATTTTGTGTAGACCTGAAATCCCAATATAATCTGGGTACCAGTCTCTGGTTTATCCACTCCCTGTAATCCATGCAGGGCCGGCTTGAGCCTTTTGGGGGTCCTAAACAAGATTTTAATGGTGGCCCCCCACCTCACAGGAAAACATTTTAGTGGCCCTCCTCTTGACTGCTGAGAGAAAAATGTAAATTTCTTGCAATTCTACACATTTTTCCATAGGCGGAGAGAAAATGGTGCCGTTTTATAAAACATGTAATGCATATGACGCCATGCCACATTACAATTATTATTTTTTTTTTTCATTTATGAGTACATCATACAGCATTTCACAAACAAATTGCAGGCAAAACACAGTAGAGAAGTAAACAACCAAGCCAACAAGAATCTCAAAGCAATGTCCTACTACATTCAAAAACATTAAGACAATAAATTAAAAAGTGGTGAGAAAAACAATTAAAATCGCCTATAAATTAAAGTCCTCATATATATATATATATACACACACATACACAGTATATCTATATATTTTTTAAATACAGACTGTATTTGTCAACACTGCCTGAATAACCAAAACTACCTCGATCTGACAACCTGTAAAAAAAACAGCTGGCAAGCAAGAAAAACAGACTGGAACTCAGGCTTCAGGAATGCAACTCTTTGTTTAGAACACATTCTAGAGTTTAGAATGGATATCTGTGACTTTAGAACACATTCTAGAGTTTAGAATGGATATCTGTGACTTTAGAACACATTCTAGAGTTTAGAATGTATTTCTATTCCATCTGAGACTTGTCCTTCTTGAACAGCAGGATGTGTTCAGAAAACTCCCTCACAGCCCCGAGGCCTGCAACATTGCGGCAGTAGTATTTCGCAGCATTGATCGCCACCACTGGGGCGTCCTGGGGTACTGCACTCAGCCCAGCTAGGATCAGACAGTCAACATCTGGTGCATCGTTACCTGTAGGAGGGAGAAAAGGAGGGATGAAATGGAGGGGTGAGATGAGAGTTTATTGTTTATCTATTCAAGTGTCCATAAGGTGGTTCTGGATTCTTAGGATGATTAGTATGTTGCAAAAACACAACATGGAAAAAATATGCAAAAACATGACATCATAGATAGATTTTTTTCATTTAATAGTTTCCAATTTTGGGCTTAGGGAAATCATAGAAATTAATTACTGAAATCATACACTGAACAAAAAATAAACGCAACATGCAACAACAGGCTACAGTTCGTATAAGGAAATCAGTCAATTGAAATAAATTCATTAGGCCCTAATCTATGGATTTCACATGACTGAGAATACAGAAATGCATCTTTTGTTTACAGATACCTTAAAAGAAAACAGTCAGTATCTGGTGTGACCACCATTTTCCTCATGCAGCGCAACATATCTCCTTCAAATAGAGTTGATCAGGCGGTTGATTGTGGCCTGTGGAATGTTGTTCCACTCCTCTTCAATGGCTGTGCGAAGATGCAGGATATTGGTGGGAACTGGAACACGCTGTCGTACACGTATATCCAGAGCATCCCAAACATGCTCATGCCTGGTGAGTATGCAGGCCATGGATGAACTGGGCTTCCAGGAATTGTGCACAGATCCTTGCAACATGTGGCTGTGCATTATCATGCTGAAACATGAGGTGATCACATGAGGTGATGACATGAGGCACGACAATGGGCCTCAGGAGCTGTCACGGTATCTCTGTGCATTCAAATTGCCATTCATAAAATGCAATTGTGTTCCTGCCTATACCATAACCTCACCGCTACCATTGGGCACTCTGTTCTGTTCGCCCACACGATGCCATACACATTGTCTGCCAGCTGCCCGGTATAGATGAAACTGAGATTTGAACGTGAAGAGTACACTTCTTCAGCGTTCCAGTGGACATCAAAGGTGAGCATTTTCCCACTGAAGTCGGTTACGACGCCAAACCGCAGTCAGGTCAAGACCCTGGTGAGGA
Organism: Brachymystax lenok tsinlingensis; assembly: GCA_030435695.1. Classification (NCBI taxonomy): domain Eukaryota; kingdom Metazoa; phylum Chordata; class Actinopteri; order Salmoniformes; family Salmonidae; genus Brachymystax; species Brachymystax lenok. Next base: position 14,688,205 of record CM059810.1, on the reverse strand, counting down.
CAACGAGCAAGCAGATAAGCTTCCCTGAGACGGTTTATTTTTGTTTGTGCAAAAATTATTTGGTTGTGTAAACCCACAGTTTCATTCCGAAGGTGAAGACGCAGGATGTGGAGGTCCTGGGCTTACAAGTGGTCTGTCGTTGTGAGGCCATTTGGACGTTCTTCCAAATTCTCTAAAACGACGTTGGAGCCGGATTTTGGCAAAGAAATGAACATTAAATTCTCTGGCAACAGCTCTGGTGGACATTCCTGCAGTCAGCATGCCAATTGCACGCTCCCTTAAAACTTGAGACATCTGTGGCATTGTGTTGTGTCACAAAACTGCACATTTTAGAGTCGCCTTTTATTATCCCCAGCACAAGGTGCACCTGTGTAACGATCATGCTGTTTAATCAGATCACCATGCAAATCACAATCAGGTTCAACCTGCAGGTTCAACTGGTTCAAACTTCACTGTTGACCTTTACTGTCTATTCTACTTTTCCATCACCAGAAAAAGATCTTCATACGTTTCTAAAGACATGAACGCACAAGTTTAGGAACCCTGAGATCCCACTATATTTCAAACTGCTATATAAATATAATGCATTAGTAAATGTAGTAGTAATATTAGTATTAGTGAATAGTAGTAGGTAGTAGTACTAGTAATAGTACTTGTAATAGCAGTCAATTGTTGAGTGAAAAGAACAGTGAGTTTACCCATATATGCGACTTCCTTCCAGTCCAAATCCCTTTCGTCCATCATGGCTTTGACCTTACTCTGGATGTCCTTGCTCAGCTGTCTGACCTCGCAGCCTGTTCTCTTGGACAGCTTGTCAGTCAGGGCCTCAGTCAGGAGGTCCTCACTGGACGAGATCAGGATCACCTGGAAGAGACAAACAATAAATCAAGTGTTTTATGCACAGTTTTCTATGAAAGCTATGTTTTGTGCTGATGGGGAAATGTAGGTTCATATTCAGTTTAGAGCAGGGATGGGCAACTGGCGACCTGTGGACCAATTAAAAAATATACACAACCGTTCAAAAGTTTGGGGTCACTTAGAAATGTCTTTGTTTTTGAAAAAAAGCACATTTTTATTGTCCATTAAAATGACATCAAATTGATCAGAAATACAGTGTAGACATTGTTAATGTTGTAAATGACTACTGTAGCAGGAAACTGCAGATTTTTAATGGAATATCTACATAGACGTACAAAGGCTCATTATCAGTAACCATCACTCCTGTGTTCCAATGGCACGTTGTGTTAGCTAATCCAAGTTTATCATTTTAAAAGGCTAATTGATCATTAGAAAACCCTTTTGCAATTATGTTAGCACAGCTGAAAACTGTTGTCCTGATTAAAGAAGCAATAAAACTTCTTTAGACTAGTTGAGTATCTGGAGCATCAGCATTTGTGGGTTCGATTACAGGCTGTCACGTCCAGGCCTGAGTTTTACAGGCTGGCGTGTTTAGTTTAGTTTTTGGTGTAGGGTTTTTCTGTTCTAGGTGTTCTATTTCTATGTTGGGTAAATGGTTCCCAATTAGAGGCAGCTGAGTGTCGTTACCTCTAATTGGGAACCATATATAATTGTTTGTGGTTTTGCACTAGGGTTTTGTGGGTTATTGTGTTTGTTCTTTAGTTTACTTCTATGTTCCAATGTTACGATCTTCGTTCTTTCCGTTTTGTTATTTTTCCCAGTTACGTTTATAAATAAATATGTATACTGGAAGCATCGCTGCGTCTTGGTCCGTCCATTCAGAAGATCGTGACAGAATAACCCACCATAAAAGGACCAAGCAGCGAGAGAACAGGGAGTTCTGGAGCTGGGAGGAGGAAATATTTGGAGGGGGACCCTGGACCCAGCCTGGGGAGTATCGCCGTCCAAGAGAGGAGCTGGAAGCAGCGGCGGCGGAGCGGCGCTATTATGAGGAGATGTACGGAGCATGGAGCGTTAATAAGGAGAGATATGCTGGAACACGCCTGGCAAGAAAGCCCGAGAGGCAAACAATTTGGGGGGGCACACGGGGAGTTTGGCCGGTTCAGGGTGGACTCCTGAGCCAACTCCTCGTGCTCTTTGGAGGGAGCGTCACACTGGTAAGACGCCGTGCTATGCAGTATTGCGCACGGTGTCTCCAGTGCGCATTCATAGGCCGGTGCGGGACATTCCAGCTCCACTCATCTGTCAGGCTAGGGTGAGTGTGCAGCCTGGAAGAGTGGTGCCGGCTCTGCGCGCTAAGTCTCCCGTGCACCTCCTTGGACCGAGATATTCTGCACTAGTTCTGCGTGCAGTGTCTCCGGTGCGTATCCACAGCCCGGTACGCGACATTCCAGCTCCACTCATCTGTCAGTCTAGGGTGAGTGTGCTGCCTGGAAGAGTGGTGCCGGCTCTGCGCACCAAGCTCCCTGTACGCTTAAAGAGCCCAGTACGTCCTGTCCCTGTTCCATGCTCCAGGATCCCTGTGCGAGTCGTGGACCCAGCACGTCCTGTCCCTGTTCCACGCTCCAGGATCCCTGTGCGAGTCGTGGACCCAGCACGTCCTGTCCCTGTTCCACGCTCCAGGATCCCTGTGCGCATCGCAAGTCCTGCTCAGCCTGTTTCTGCTCCCCGCACCAGGTTCCCTGTGCGCATCGCGAGTCCAGCACAGCCTGCCCCTACTCCCCGCACCAGGTCCCCTGTGCACATCGCTAGTCCAGCACAGCCTGCTCCTACTCCCCGCACCAGGTCTCCTGTGTGCATTGTGTGTCCAGCACAGCCTGCTTCATGCACCAGGTCCCCTGTGCGCTTCGGGAGTCTAGCACTAACTGTTCCGGCTGCTAGCCCAGGGCCTCCGGTGCGTGACCTCGGCCCAGCACGGCCAGCACCGGAGCCGCCACCTTTGACAAAAGAGACCCACCCGAAGACCCCCCCATGGACTTTTGGTGCGGTCGGAGTCCGCGCCTTTGGGGGGGCGGGGGGGGGTACTGTCACGTCCAGGCCTGAGTTTTACAGGCTGGCGTGTTTAGTTTCGTTTTTGGTGTAGGGTTTTTCTGTTCTAGGTGTTCTATTTCTATGTTAGGTAAATGGTTCCCAATTAGAGGCAGCTGAGTGTCGTTACCTCTCATTGGGAACCATATATAATTGTTTGTGGTTTTGCACTAGGGTTTTGTGGGTTATTGTGTTTGTTCATAGCTTTAGTTTACTTCTATGTTCCAATGTTACGATCTTCGTTCTTTCCGTTTTGCTCTAACCAGAATAGAAAGAGGAGTGGGAGGCCCCGGTGCACAACTGAGCAAGAGAACAAGTACATTAGAGTGTCTAGTTTGAGAAACAGACACCTCACAAGTCCTCACCTGGCAGGTTCATTAAATAGTACCCGCAAAACACCAGTCTCAACGTCAACAGTGAAGAGGTGACTTCGGGATGCTGGCCTTCTAGGCAGAGTTCCTCTGTTCAGTGTCTGTGTTCTTTTGCCCATCTTTATCTTTTCTTTTTATTGGCCAGTCTGAGATGTGGCTTTTTCTTTGCAACTCTGAATAGTAGGCCAGCATCTGGGAGTCACCTCTTCAATGTTGACGTTGAGACTGGTGTTTTGTTGGTACTATTTAATTAAGCTGCCAGTTGATCAAACTAATAAAGTCACATGACAGCTAGAGTAAATAGTAGCCTGTGGGTGTGTGTGTGTGTTTAATGGGCAGTGGTTTCAGTGATGAGCTATGGCTTAGCTAGATGCAACAGAGTCAGACAGTAGCATGGGTCTGTTTTTGCATTATCATTCCACTCCTTGCCATGCCCAAAATGACACGCACGACACGGAGTACAAGGAGTGGAATGTTAGCATAACAGATTCTGGATTTCAGGATAGGCAGACAGTGTAAAAAATGATGTTCTGTTGAGAGCTTAGCAGAGCAAACCTAACTAGTTGTATCTATCTTAATGTATGCTTAATACAGCCACAAAGCAAGGGATTCATGTATTTCTTTTGAGATTATACACTAGTTTCACGCTGCTTCAAGTTGAAAATGTTCTGTGACATTCATTGTAATTGCCCAGCCCATGTCACCATGTCTGTATAAAGATGAGCTGGACTCAGGTATCTAACTGGGGTTTCTTTTTTATAGCAGGGCCCTTAAATGAAAATATATGTTTGTGACTTATATTTTTCTTGTATATACAAGTGCACAAAACTTTAAGAACACACTTCCTAATATTGAGTTGCTAATATCAATTCATCGGGCATGGACTCTACAAGGTGTCAAAAGCGTTCCACAGGGATGCTGGCCTATGTTGACTCCCACAGGTGTGTCAAGATGGTTGGATGTCCTTTGGGTGGTGGACCATTCTTCATACACAGAGAAAACTGTTGAGTTTGAAAAACCCAGCAGCCTTGCAGTTCTTAACACAAACCAGTGCGCTTGGCACCTACTTCCATACCCCATTCAAAGGCACTTAAATATTTTGTCTTGCCCATTCACCCTCTGAATGGCACAAATACACAATCCACTTCTCAATTGTCTCAAGGCTTAAAAATCCTTCTTTAACCTGTCTCCCCCCCTTCATCTACACTGATTGAAGAGGAGTTAACATCAATAAGAGATCATAGTTTTCACCTGGATTCACCAGGTAAGTCTGTCATGGAATAATGTTTTGTACACTCAGTGTATATATATATATATTTTGGAAAGCATTTGTATCTTGTAGTGTGAATGTTGCTGTTTTTTGTTTATTATACATCTTTATCTTATCCGACTTGCCACAACTGAAGTGTCTTCTGGAAAAATAAAGTAATTATATTCTAAAAATTTTCGAAAGGGTCCGGTCACACAAATTTCCTAGATGACAAAAGTCCAGATGGCTATTGTCATTTATCGGCATAGTAACAAACCTCCACCTCACAACCCCAAACTGTTCACAACCCTAGTTTTTAGAGCCCTAAGTTCTAAAACGAATTTCCTGCACTTCTACACAGTATGCCATGGCGCGAAGGGAAAATGTAGCAGTTTTAAAGATTTAAAGATTTTTTGTTTAGAGTGATCAACACAATGTTTAGCATATTTTGAGTTTCTGTAAGACACGTGATTTCCAGTGTTCTGTTTGTGATACTCAAGGTGCAGGTTGATGGTCACTAGACCTGATACTGAATGTTATGGATTATTCTCCTATCTGTTGGTAATGGTTGACGCCAGACTGGATGTACAAGGACCGAGGACACACGGATTATTCACTGTTGTGTTGTATTGATGATGTTCTGTGACTACAAGCCTCTCGGGCTGGTGTTTCCAGAACATTTGGTGCTGTCTGATTAGGATATAAAGGACCTGTCTCCAAGAGGCTGGTGTTTCCAGAACATTAGGTGCTGTCTGATTAGGATATAAAGGACCTGTCTCCAAGAGGCCAGTTAGACATTTTCTCTCCTTCTGGGCTGGATGATGTCTCCCTTTTGCAACTTAGATAGATTTTTGATTGACTTTACCAACGCTCTCCTTTTTGTTCAACCAGAAATTCCTATTCCAACATAGACAACACATGTATTTGTGGAAGCAGTAATCACATGACTGGGATTCTCTTTCAACAGTTAAAAATAAAGTAACGCCTGTCTGTCACTGTTTGCTGTTACCATATCGGATCTTTTAAATTGCAATGAATCTACGTCAATCTTCAATCATCAGGATCCATCGCATTATCTTTGTACCGTATCTCTTCTCCCTCTCTCTGGTGTATGTTCTATATGTTCTATATCTACAGTATATGTACCTCCACCCCCTCTCTCTGCAGCATGCGGATACCCATTGTATCTCTGGTGTTGACGGATACCATCTCCTCCCCAGAGTCAGAGATGAGGACAAGGCCGTCAGTCAGACAGCCTGAGATGTTACACAGCAGCAGACGCACCATCTTGTCCAGGCCAAAGTAACCAAACCTGTAGAGGAACAAATCAAATCGGATCAAATGTTGATTTGTCACCTGCTTCGTAAACAACTGGTGTAGACTAACAGTGAAATGCTTACATACAGGCCTTTCCCAACAACGCGGAGAGAAAAAACAAGAAATAGTAGAACAAATTGAAAAATATTAACACAAGGAATAAATCCACAATGAGTAATGATAACTTGGCTATATACACGGGGTACCAGTACCGAGTCGATGTGCAGGGGTACGAGGTAATTGAGGGTAGATATGTACATATAGGTAGGGGAAAAGTGACTAGACAAAAGGATAGATAATAAACAGTAACAGCAGTGTATGTGATGAGTCAAAAGAGATTAGGGCAAAAAGGGTCAATGCTGATATTCCCGGTAGCTATTGGTTTACTATTTAACTAACTATTTAGCAGTCTTATAGCTTGGGGGTCCTGTTGGTTCCAGACTTGGTGCATCGGTACCACTTGCCGTGCGGTAGCAGAGAGAACAGTCTTAGGTGGCTGATCAAATTTAAGTTCATTCACGTAAACACAGAGAGCGAGAGAGAGAGAGAGAGAGAGAGAGCGAGAGAGACAGAGAGAGAGAGAGAGAGAGATAACTTGAAGCTCTGAGTCAGTAATTTCAGTCTACCTTAGTACTATCTGTTCTGCCACGGGCCAATCGATATCCACATCAATATCCACACTATACTTTGGCCGCATCTCATAGTAAGCCCACTTTCCCCCCTGAGAAAGACAACGCAAGAGAAAGGTGATTTCAATTAGCATTTGAAACAACGGCAGTTGACAATAGAATATCTAGAATTATAGATCAGTGAGTCGATCTCTCAGTGTGTCTTTTGTCTCTGGTCAAGCTCACATCCACTGAATGAGTAAACGTTATTGATCACCTGAGGGAAATAGGGTTCACCTCCAGCAGCAGATATACACATCAGGGCCTGTATTCATTAAGCGTCTCAGGATAGGAGTGCTGATCTAGAATCAGGTCCTCCCTGCCCATACAATCTTATTAATAATGATAGAAAAGGGAAAACTGATTGTAGACCAACACTCCTGTCCTGAAACACTTTGTGACTATGGGCCCTGATGGGGTATAGTGGCAGTTACCTGCAGGCCTTCCTCTATCGTCGCTCTGGTATAAATGTAGAAAGATCCGTTCTCACACAGCTCTCCATCCCAGTCCTGTCTCCGGGGCCTGTTAGACGGGTCTATGTTCAGTGGTGTAATGAAGCACCCTGAGAGTGAGGATCCATTTGCAGCTTTATTACACTCTTGGTCGTACAAACAGGGTCAATCGCCAGCAAACACAACAGCAGGGATAAGGCTAATCGTAATCCAGGTACAGGCATGAGGTCAGGGCAGGCAGCAAGCTTACAAAAATCAGTCCAATAAAGAATCTAGTCCAGGGCAGGCAGCAAGAATCAAAAAGGGAAAAACAGTCCAGAGTAATACCACGAAATGACAGACACGGGAAAACGCTCAGAAATGATCACCAGGAAACAAGACTTCTGCAAGGAGAGAAAGGGAGAGAGAGCCTAAATAGTCTATTAATGGGAGACAGGTGCAACGGTGGTGAGCAGGAGGAACCGCGGGAGTCTCGTTTGTTACAGAGCCCCCTGTGAGCGGCTCCTGACGAAGAGGCGAACGACGCCGGGTCTTCCTCGAGGTCGGGGGCCGGTTTCTCCGGTGCGCCCTATGGAACTCAGTCATGAGTGCGGGTCGAGTATGTCCTCTGCATTAACCCAGGATCGCTCCTCCGGTCCGTACTTCTCCCAATCTACCAGATATTGGAGGAGCCTGCCCAGCGTCTGGAATCGAGTAGATCTCGAAGCCGATATACCTCCTCGCCGTCCACCAAGATGGGTGGGGGGCCCTGCTCACTGGTCTGCTCCTCCTCCTCCGCTCTCGGACCACCAGCGGGTTTGAGAAGAGATACATGGAAAGTAGGAGAGATACGGTAATTAGCGGTAATGCCAAACGGAAGGAAACTGGTGTGATTTGTTTGACTATCTGGAAAGGGCCCACATACCTGGGACTGAGTTTCTTGCAGGGAGTTTGAGGCGAGGGTCTCGAGTGGATAGCCAAACCCATTGACCTGGAGTATATTCGGGTTGGGGCGGCGGTGGCGATTGGCCTGCACCCTCTGTCTCCTGACTGCATGTAGTAAGTGGGTATGGGCCTGACTCCAGATGTCCTCGCTTCTCTGGAGCCAGTCATTGACAGAGGGTACCTCGGTGGGTTCCCTGACCAGGGAAACAGGGGAGGTTGGAAGCCCATTACACACTGGAATGGGGTTAAACCGGTGGAGGGTTTCTGGAGTGAGTTCTGTGCATACTCCGCCCACATGAGGAATCGACTCCAGTCTGCTTGGTTCTGATGACAGTAGGATCTGAGAAACCGGGTGATTTCTTGATTGAGGCGTTCTGTTTGACCGTTAGATTGTGGGTGATACCCAGAAGTGAGGCTAATGTTGATGTTGAGTTGTTGGAAGAATGCTGACCATACTCTGGATGTGAATTGGGGCCCTCGGTCCGACCACGATGTCCTCTGGCAGACCATAGAAGCGGAACACCAGGTTGCACATGAGTTCGGCAGTTTCCAATGCTGTAGGCAGTTTGGGGAGTGGAATCAACCGGCAAGCCTTGGAGAAGCGATCTATGACAGTGAGTATTGTGGTATTCCCATTGGACTTGGGGAGATCGGTAATGAAGTCTATGGCGAGATGGGACCATGGTCGGTGGGGAACTGGTAGTGGTTGCAGTAGGCCCGATGGTAGTTGTCTGAGATGTTTATTTGTGTTACAGATGGTGCAGTCGTTAATGAACTTTATTGCGTCTGCCCGCAAGGTTGGCCACCAGAAGCTGTTCTGAAGCAGGTGAACCGTGGGTCGCGATTCCCGGATGACCGGAGCTGAGTGCGGAGTGAACTTGCTTTAGCACTTTCTGACAGAGGTCCTGAGGTACAAACGTTTTGTTAGGAGGGCATTCGGGCGGAGGGGTCCTTTGTGAGTTGGCTTGGGTGAGCTCTGTCATGATGTCCCACTGAATCGGGCCACGATTAACGATTCAGGAAGCAGGGTTTCCTTGGGTTCAGTGGGTGCTACACCGTCGTGTTGGCGTGATAATGCGTCTGCCTTGGTGTTCTTGGAACCGGGACGATAGGTAACAGTGAAGTCAAATCGTGTGAAGAAGAGTGCCCACCTCGCTTGTCTGGGGTTCAGTCTCTTGGCAGACCTCAAGTATTCCAGGTTCTTGTGGTCCGTTAGAATCACGAAGGGATGTTTAGCTCCTCCAGCCAATGACGCCACTCCTCCATAGCTGCTTTCATGGCCAACAGTTCCCGGTTTCCGACGTCGTAGTTCTGCTCGGCTGGACTAAGTTTGCGGGAATAATAGGCGCACGGATAGAGCTTGAGTGGGGATCCGTGCCGCTGTGAAAGAATGGCTCCAATGCCCGTATTAGATGCGTCTACCTCAACTGTAAACGGGAGTTCAGGATTAGGGTGGTGGAGGATGGGAGCCGATGTGAAACGTGCCTTGAGTTCTCACGAAAGCCTCCTGTGCTGTAGTTGACCAGGTGAGGTGTGATGAGTTTCTTTTAGTCATAGAGGTTAAGGGAGCGGCTACCGAGCTGAAATTCCTGATGAAGGCCGGTAAAAGTTAGCAAATCCCAAGAAGCGCTGTAACTCCTTTAAGGTTACTGGCAGGGGCCAGTCTAGAACGGCCTTGACCTTTCTTCTCGCCCATGGCGACTCCTCCTGGCTGATGATGTAGCCCAAAAAGGATGTGGAAGTCTGGTGAAATTCGCACTTCTCTGCTTTGGCGTATAGCTGGTGATCTATGAGTCGTTGCAATACTGTTCTCACATGTTGCACATGTTCTTCATAGGTGTGGGAATAGATGAGAATGTCATCAATGTACACAATTACCCAGCGATTCAGCATGTCCCGAAAGACGTCATTGATAAATGATTGAAACACGGAGGGACTATTAGACAGCCCGAAAGGCATAACCAGATACTCATAGTGCCCAGTGCTGGTAGAAAAGGCTGTCATCCATTCATCACCGTCCGGATGCGAATGAGGTCGTAGGGCGCTGCGGAGGTCCAGTTTGGAGAAGTACTTGGCTTGGCGGAGTTGTTCTAGGGCAGCTGGAACCAGCGGTAACGGATATCGAAACTTGACAGTGATGTCGTTGAGACCCCGGTAGTCAATACAGGGGCGTAAACCACCGTCTTTCTTTTTAACAAAGAAGAAGCCCGCGGCTGCAGGTGATGTCGATGCTCTAATGAACCCCTTCGATAGTTCTTCCTCGATGTAGTTCTTCATGGCTTCTGATTCGGGTTGAGATAGGGAAAGATTCGGCCCTTGGGTGGCTTTGTACCTGGTAGCAGCTCGATGGCACAGTCGCTTGATCGGTGAGGGGGTAGTTCCATCGCCTTGGTCTTGCTGAAAGCTTCGATGAGGTCAGAGTATTCAATGGGTAGAGTGGAGAAAGAGCTGGCTCGTCCTTTACCGTGAACGGCCTGAATGGAGAGTGAAGAGCTGCCAGTTAAGCAGTTGGAGTGGCATGACGGGTCCCATCTGATGATACGACCCTCCCTCCATGAGATGAGCGGGTTATGTTGCCGTAGCCAGGAAGCCCAAGGATTACCGGGTTATGGGGTGATGTGATGACGTAGAAGCGAATTACCTCCGTGTGGCGGGTCCCGGTCTGGAGTCGGAGGTCCACGGTGGTGTGCAGGACCCTCCCATCGCCGAGAGGTCGTCCATCTAGCGCCTCCACTGCCAATTGAGAGTCACAGGTGATTAATGGAATTTGTTGTTGTTGGGCAAACTCATGAGACATAAAGTTGCCGGCTGCTCCGGAGTCTAATAGTGCTGATGTGGTTATATGATTGTCCTCTAGAGATAATACAATCGGCACTTTGATACAAGAACTGGAGTGGTGTGCTTGGACACACGGACTCACCGAAGAGGGATTACGAGGAGGTGGTCTTGTGGGGCAGAACGCCCTTAGATGGCCAGGTTGACCACAATAGAGGCAGAGATGTTGACGTATGCGGCGTTCACGTTCCTCCGGAGTCAGGTGAGTATATCCGAGCTGCATGGGTTCGGTTGGAGGAAGAGTCACGGGACATTGTGTGCTGGTGGGTCCCGTTCTGAGTGGGCGCCGTGATCGAATCAGATTGTCAATCTGTATGGTGAGTTCGATGAACTGATTCAGCGATCTCCCTTCATCTCGGCAGGCCAGTTCAGACTGTAATTCCAAACTGAGTCCCTTGCGAAAGAGCAGTTTAAGCGTGCTCTCAACCCAGTCGGTTTGAGCTGCCAGAGTGCGAAATGTCAAGGCATATTCTGCTGCAGTATTCCTGCCCTGGTTCAACGCGAGTAGTCGGTCACCGGCTCTCATGCCTCCCTCCGGTGTTCAAATACTTCCCGGAAGCGTTGAAGAAAGGCACCGAACGATGGAAAAGCCGTGCCATCCTCTCTCCAAACCGCCGTTACCCACTCTAACGCTCTGCCAGTGAGGAGAGAACATACCAGGGAAATCTTGCTGGCGTCAGTGACATACATCGCTGGTTGTTGATCAATAAATAATGAACATTGCAGTAGAAATCCCTTACTCTTAGTGGGGTTACCGTCAAACTTCTCAGGAGAGCCAGACGTGGGTTAACTGTGGGTGCCGGTGGTGGAGAGGTGCCCATACTTATGCTCGGCTGAGGAGGGGCTGAGTTCGGGAGCGACATCTGCAACCTCTGTAGCGTCCGGACGAGTTCCTCCGTTACCGTAGTTAGATGGGTTAGCTGCTGTTGATGAACGGCGAGCTGGTTTGCTTGAGTGGAGATCTCCGTGGACATTTGGACCAGAGCTGCTGGATCGCGAAGTGGCGAAGTCTTCTGTAATGAAGCACCCTGAGAGTGAGGATCCATTTGCAGCTTTATTACACTCTTGGTCGTACAAACAGGGTCAATCGCCAGCAAACACAACAGCAGGGATAAGGCTAATCGTAATCCAGGTACAGGCATGAGGTCAGGGCAGGCAGCAAGCTTACAAAAATCAGTCCAATAAAGAATCTAGTCCAGGGCAGGCAGCAAGAATCAAAAAGGGAAAAACAGTCCAGAGTAATACCACGAAATGACAGACACGGGAAAACGCTCAGAAATGATCACCAGGGAAACAAGACTTCGCAAGGAGAGAAAGGGAGAGAGAGCCTAAATAGTCTATTAATGGGAGACAGGTGCAACGGTGGTGAGCAGGAGGAACCGCGGGAGTCTCGTTTGTTACAAGTGGCTTGGTGGCTACACTACCTGAAGAGGAGAGAGAAAAATAATCAATATTAGTTAATAAGCTATAACTAGGGTTAATACGATCATTAAGTTCGAGACCCTGGGTCTGAACCCCGCCCTGTGCAACTGAGTCCTGGACTTCCTGACGAGCCGCCCCCTAGGTGGTGAAGGTAGGAAACAACACCTCCACTTCGCTGATCCTCAACACAGGGGCCCCACAAGGGTGCGTGCTCAGCCCCCTCCTGTACTCCCTGTTCACCCATGACAGCGTGGCCACGCACACCTCCAACTCAATCATCAAGTTTTCAAACGACACAACAGTAGTAGGCCTGATTACCAACAATGACGAGACAGCCTACAGGGAGGTGGTGAGGGCCCTGGCGGAGTGGTGCCAGGAAAATAACTTCTCCCTCAACGTCAACAAAACGAAGAAGCTGATCGTGGACTTCAGGAGACAACAGAGAGAGCACGCCCCCCCTATCCACATCGACGGGACCGCAGTGGAGAAGGTGAAAAGCTTCACATTTCTCTGCGTACACATCACTGACAATCTGAAATGATTCACCCACACAGACAGCAATAGCGCCTCTTCAACCTCAGGAGGCTGAAGAAATTCGTCTTGGCCCTTAAGACCCTCACAAACTTTTACAGATGTACAATTGAGAGCATCCTATCAGGCTGTATCATTGCCTGGTACGGCAACTGCACCGCCCACATCCGCAGGACTCTCCAGAAGGTGGTGCGGTCTGCGCAACGCATCACCGGGGGCACACTGCCTGCCCTCCAGGACACCAACAGCACCCGATGTCACAGGAAGGCCAAAAAGATCATCAACCACTTTAGCCACTGCCTGTTCATCCTGCTATCATCCAGAAGGCGAGGTCAGTACAGGTGCATCAAAGCTGGGACCGAGAGACTGAAAAACAGTTTCTATCTCAAGGCCATCAGACTGTTAAACAGCCATCACTAGCTGGCTTCCACCCAGTTTCTCAACCCTGCACCTTAGAGGCTGCTGCCCTATAGACATGGAATCACTGGCCACTTTAAATGGAACACTAGTCACTTTAATAATGTTTACATACTGTTTTATTCATTTCATCTGTATCTACTGTTCTCTGCTGTATTTTAGTCAATGCCACTCAGCCATTGCTCGTCCTAATATGTATATATTTCTTAATTCCATTCTTTTACTTTTATATTTGTGTGTATTGTTGTACTACTACACTGATGGAGCTAGGAACACAAGCATTTCGCTACACCCGCAATAACATCTGCTAAATATGTGTGTGTGTGTGTGTGTGTGTGTGTGTGACCAAATCAAATTTTATTTGATTTTCCCAGTCCAGAAAAAAATAACATGCTTGTCTAATCACCCCTCATCTCTCTATTGTGATACACAGTGATTGGTGGTGGACGGGGTTACTTCCATGTATTGTGCTTGTGAAAGGCACTATATAAACAATTCATTATCATTGAGTACAACAACAAGCTATGTTGAGTAGGTATTTAATCTGTGTCCGGGAAAACATGCATATGTTTACGACCCTAAACATAACACATGGCTATCCCGGAAGGCCCTAAACATTAACACAAGGCTATCCCGGAAGGCCCTAAACATAACACAAGGCTATCCCGGAAGGCCCTAAACATAACACAAGGCTATCCCATACCTCCTTTCTTGACCTCCTGCCAGCGGAAGTGGTGTTGTCGGGCCACGGTGACGACAGACGTGAAGCCCTGATTGGTGATCAACTCCAGGGCCTCCTTCAGATGGAAGGGGTGCAGGCAGGGAGAGGTGGCCTGGATGTGACAGATCACATTCACCTCTGGAGGAAGTCAACACAACACAGCAGATATTTGATTTCTCCATTATTTAATCAGGTAGTCATATGATATGAGATATGAAAAAACCTATATGGTCACATTTGTTTACATTTGTACCTATGGAGTGGGTCCCACATTATTTGGATAACCCCCTATAAATGGATTGTTTATAGTCACTCACACTATCAATAAGCTATCAACTGAAACTGTTTATACTTGATATGCAACGATTTACAAGGATTGGGATTAGGGTTATGTTTAGATTAGAAATTGAATTAAAAGACAACACAACGTGAGCATTTTCATTGATGACAGTCCTGCTGGTTTTGTTTCTACCTAGCTAGACAATAATGGTCACTGATTGGCTGGAGAGTGGAGAGTCAGACTGCACATCTGGTTTCCCAGCAGGGTGTTCTCAGGCTCTAAATAAAAGGCGGGAAGGAAAACCTGCAACAGGCACTACGGCCCTGGAGGTGCATGTATCAAGTGTCTCAGAGCAGGACTGCTGATTTACGATCAGTTTTGCCTCAAAGAACACAATGAATAAGACTACATGGGCAGAGGGGACCTGATCTTAGATCAGCATTCTTGCTTTGAGTTGCTTGATACATAGTGGATAAATATGTTCTTCTGCATATTTTCCACTAACGGCTGGCATTTATAACAAAGCGCTGCCAAAGAGTCCTAACAAAGACAGTGACGCATCAAAGAGGGTGTGGTTCTGTCACAATAAATTAGAACCAACGTTGATACTTCCCTGTTGCTATGCCATTAAGTGAATCGCAATTGTATTATCTTGATTCCTCACACTTCCCTCCTTGTCTCCTTCTCACAGCACATTTTAGCCGAAGATTTGCGGTTCCTCCACTCAGATCTCCTCCTCCAATGCCTTTTGAGGAGGCAAGGAGTGTGGACATGTGTAATCAAGGAAATACAATTGAGATTCACTGCCTACCTGGGTTTAATCGGGCAAATTCCTGGATGGTGTCGAGAGAGCTGGAGGAGTCTTTGGACACCTCTGGGCTCCTGCGGTGAACCTGAGCTCCCCAAGCCTTGGCCACCTTCTCAATGTCATCATGATCAGTTGATACCCACACACTGGTGGGAGAAAGGAAGATTTTGATTCCTCAGGCTTTGTAAAAAGTAGGCAGTGGTGGAAAAAGTACCCAATTGTCATCCTTGAGTAAAAGTAAAGATACCTTTATAGAAAATGACTCAAGTAAAAGTGAAAGTGACCCAATAAAATACTACTTGAGCAAAAGTCTAAAAGTATTCGATTTTGAATATACTTTAGTATCAAAAGTAAATGTAATTGCTAAAATATACTTACGTATCAAAATTAAAAGCATAAATAATTTCAAATGCCTTGTATTAACAAACCAGAGGGCATGTTTTTCTGTTTTTTATTTATTTATGGATAGCCAGGGGCACACTCCAACACTCAGACATCATTTACAAATGAAGCATTTCTGTTTAGTTAGTCCACAAGATCAGAGGCAGTAGGGATGACCAGGAATGTTCTTTTGATAAGTGTTTGAATTGGACCATTTTCCTGTGCTGCTAAACATTCAAAATGCAATGAGTGACTTTGGGTGTGAGGGAAAATGTATGGAGTAAAAGTAAAAGTTGTCAAACATTTAAAATAGTAAAGTAAAGTACAGATACCCCCAAAAAACACTTAAGTTGTACTTTTACTTAAGTACTACTCTACACCACTGCAAGTAGGCTACATCAGTGCAATCCAGTTCTTTCATGGCCAATACAAAGTCAGAGACTTTCAAACATCGTCTTGACAAACTATTTCAATAAAAATCTGACATGGGTTTATATATTTACACAACAAACAGTTAATGTACAGATTTGACTAGATGCATCAATAATCATAGGCAACATTGACTTTATCACCAGGATAAACAATATTATCCGTGCACGCAAAACAAGAATGTAACATGCAGCTAGCAATTAGTAACCGCCTCCGAGCAAATGCATATACCGTAGCTAGATCAGAAAGTCATTTGTAGATAGAACTGAATCACCTGTCAAACTGTTTGGAATCCACGGCAGCTCTCAGAACCCATCCGATGAGGGGGACACCAGCCAGAACTTTTATATTTTTCAGGGGGATCCCCTTACTGCCTCCCCTAGCGAGGATCAGAGCTGCAATGTGTCTCTTCTCGCCGCTGTCTTTGATCATTTTTGTTTTTCCGTCTATCTCATCTTCAAATCCCTGTATGGTAGGTTTTCTTGCAGCGGCCATTGTAAAGGGTCAATAGCCCGGTGGGCGGACGAGACGATGCAGATGTGGTCTCAATGTAGTACCAAAGACAGTACAGTATGGTAGTACCAAACTCTAGTCTGTGGTAGTACTGTACGTTAGCGATGGATAGCAGTCAGCTGAAGTATCTAGCCATAGCCTGTACGGATGAAGTCTATAATGGTCTGCTAATACAGTACTAGTAAAGGGCTAGTGCATTACTTTTGTGATTCATATGCATTCCAGGTGACTACCTCGTGAAGCTGGTTTAGAGAATGCCAAGAGTGTGCAAAGCTGTCATCAAGGCAAAGGGTGGATACTTGTAATGCACACAAAGGAAAAACAGGAATCAATTTCAAATGTCAAGCAATTTATTTGACAAGGTTCACGTTAATAAGCATTTAATTTCACATATCAATGTAAATGTTCTCTATATTTTTTTTACAATTCATTTAACACTTTAATGTTCTCATCTCATGACATATTCCATGTAGATATTACATAGTAGATACAGTGGCTTATTTAGATATTGTCTTGTCATCTCTCGCATAAGACCATTTCTCATGTATTTATGCTTGTCCCTTCACATGGCATAATATTATTCCATATTCATATTCCATGCTATATCCAGTGGCTCTATCAAAATGACCCACAACATCATGTTTGTATACAAAATCTACACAGACATTCCACAACACATCATTGTGTCCACATTTTGAAGTTAGGTTCATGACCCTAAATGAGGAAAAGTCATTTAATTTCATGGAGAAAAAGAGAGATTAACTAGTACTTTAGACAACTCAAACGTGGAAATGGATCAAATAGACCCGCAACATAATAGGAGGGTTAATATAAATTTGAAAAAAATCCTAAAAACCTGCTTTTGCTTTGTCATTATGGGGTATTGTGTGTAGATTCTGGAGAGTAGAAGACTAATGTCAGCAGATAAAAGTGGGTTCAGGAAAGGCAGGGGAACGATGGATCCTGTACTGTGCCTTGAGTCAGTCATACGGAAGGTACAGGCAAATAAGGATGTGGTGGTAGCCATTTTCCTCAATGAAGGCTTACTTATCATGTTTAATATCATGGGGGTTGGAGGAAGGGTTTGTAATTGGATAAAGGATTTTCTTTTGGGGTTATCAATACAAGTGAGGGTTGGGAGCTCTATGTCAGAAAGCTATGAGGTAGATAATGGTACCCCCCAAGGAAGTGTCATTAGTCCTTTGTTGTTCTCCATTATCACTGACAATGTATTCTCCCAGGTGAGGCCTGATATTGGGAGGTCATTGTTTGCGGATAATGCGACACTGGAAGAAAGGGAGAAATATTACCAATACAGCCAGGAGAGTTCAAGAAGTAATCAGTGAAGTTGAGCAGTGGTCCCTCAGGTGGGGTCTCAAGTTTTCAGTTAAGAAAACACAGACTGTTTTTTTCTAGAAGGAATGTTGGGGAGAAAATATACTTGAATCTGTATGGAAGGAATCTGGAGAGGTTTCAGGTTCCTGGAGAACTGGTTTGAGCATAGTTGTCAAGAGTAGTTGTCAAAGGAAAGGAAATATTAAATGTGATGCGTTGCCTGTCAGGAATGGAGTGGGAGGGGCAGATTGAATTGTGTTGAAAATGCTATATATAGCGCTGTTAAGGTCATCACTGGATTATGGAAGTATAACATATGGATCAGCAGCTCAGACATCCTTAAAAAAGCTAGATGTAATTCAGGCCCAAGCCCCAATAATATATTGTGGAGCACTCAGGACCTCCCGGTGGCAGCGATGCAGGTAGAGTTAAGAAGACAACAGCTAACCATGACATATTGGGTAACTCTACAAGGACATACGGTTACACATCCTATTGAAAAGGTACTCCTAGAATGCTGGGAACATGAACAAAATCGGAATACAAGTTTTGGGTGGATAGGCAATGGCATGGCGAGAGAGATGGGGTTGTTTGGGAGGGAGTTTAGCCCCTCTGTGGTTCTTCCTGCTATCCCACCTTGGTTGCTCCCTCAGACAGTGATAAATCTAGGGTCGCTTGAGAGGGTAAAAACTTTTGAGGATGAAGTAGATTCAGTTGTAAGTGAACATTTAAGAACACGACACAGATGGATCTAAGGACCCTAAAACAGGGAGGGAAGGAGCAGCTTTTAGTGTTCCTGAGTTTGAGGTGGCAGTGACGAGAAGAGCAGCGAAACATTTATTTGTTTACACAATGGAGTTGATGGCCATACTCTTGGCTGCAGAGTGGGTGGAGGAGGTGAGGCCACGCAGGGGTAGTCATCTGCTCTGACTCCTGTGTATCACTGATGAGCTTAAATTAATTTGTGTCTCAGAGCAGACAGGATGTATTGTATGAGGTTTTGCAGTGCTTGTAAAGGGTGAGACAGATGGGGGTAATTGTGACGTTTCTCTGGGTACCAGCTCATGTGGGAATAGAGGAGAATGAGGAGGAGGATGTTATCACCAAGCATGCTCTTAACCATCCTAACGTTGAGGTGGAATTGTCAATCAGTAAAGCAGAAGCCAAGGGGTTAATAAAATCTGTGGTTAAAAACAAATGGCAAGAGTTGTGGAACAGGGAGGGAAATGGAAGACACCTGTATAAGATACAGGAAAAGGTGAGGGCAGGGAGGTCATCAGGCCGAGAGAGAAGGGAGGAAAGTGTAATCACATGGCTGAGACTGGGACACACGAGACTCAATAGTACATTGAAATTGGTGAGGAAACATCTGACCGGGAGGTGTGATCATTGTCAGGAGGAGATGGAGACAGTGGAACACATTCTAGTTCAGTGCCATAAATATGGGAGGGAAAGGGAGCGACTGTTATTAAACTTGAGGGGTAATGGGGTTGAAGATTAAGATTAAGTGAACTGCTGGGGAAATCTTCAGGGGATGTAGTATAAAATTATGTATTTCGTTTTCTTAGGGAGATGAGAATATTGGGTAGGATTTAGACCTTCACTGTCTCTGGTCCAAACTCCAGTCCAGTTGGTGGCGGTAATGCACCTTAAAGTTGATTGCCAAACACCACATAAAATCCACAGAAGAAGAAGAAGAAGAAGAAGAAGAAGAAGAAGAAGAAGAAGAAGAAGAAGAAGAAGAAGAAGAAGGCCAGTGTTAGAGTAGTACAGAAAGTGTTGTATGCCGAAGCAGTGAAGACAGTGGTAGAGAAGGATGGGTACAGGGTGAGGGATACTGAGAGGATTCCTGTGAGTAGCAGAGACCAAGAACGAGTGATGGGAATAATATGTGCTTCAGTAAAGGTGGGCTTTTTAACATTCATAGCCATGATTGTTGATTGTACTGCAGAAATTCATCGGAAGTCACAGAAAATAAAGGTTGTGGTGGCAGAGGCATAGAAGTACTTAGGATTGCGAGGATTTACTCCCTAAATGTTGTATTACCGAATCAAGAAATGAATGTAGGCCTCACACACCGAGACAGTAGGTGGCAGTGTATGCACCTAAAAGTTGGACGCGATCCGCCAACCAAATCCCAAAGAAGAAGAAGAAGAAAATGAGCTTGACTTCTTCCGCTGAGAACCCACACCTGACTGTCACTTCACTACCGGTTCAGCCCTTATAAAAATGTACCATGGTACTACTATGGTACTTTCACATATACCATGGTATAGATTTGAATCATGGAAATGTACCATGGTTTTAGCTCTGAAGTATGATGGTACTGCCATGCACAGAATAATACCATGGTATTGCCTCATTTTTTACTATGGTATAGATGTGGATCATGGAAATACCATGGTTTTAACATGCATTATACATACCACAGAAGAAAAACATGCGTTATTCACAGATATGATAAATGGTACACCAAAAAATTGTATGGTACACCATCTTTACTAATAGGACAATGGCAGTATAATTCATTAAATAAATAAACCCCCCAAGGTCAAGAGGTTGGTTGGTATAATATTGATGAATTTATATACCAGTATGGGCAAGTTTCTGATAATGTCAGAGGCAGGCTATTATTGTTGGTCCTAGTTTGTCTGTAACATGAAAGAAAAAGGGAAATAGTTGCTGTGAAAAGGGACATTTTCTGTATTAATAGTATTGTTTTTTTGCTCATGTTTGGGTTCCCTGTGTTGCCAACCTGAAATGTGGGAAAATTTGAAACATATGGTAGCCTAATCTTTGGCATTTTGTAATCATTTACAGTATTTATAGTCAAAGGTTATGTGCTTATTTTGGCCCGCAGAATGAGCGACTGAAATACCTGCAAAACTTAACAAAGAGCTGCAGTTGGTTTCAGAATGGGTGGCAAGGAATAAGTTAGTCCTACATTTTTAAAAACCAAAAGCATTGTATTTGGGACAAATCATTCACTAAAACCTAAACCTCAACTAAATCTTGTAATAAATAATGTGGAAATTGAGCAAGTTGAGGTGACTAAACTTCAAGGGAGTAAGCCTGGATTGTAAACTGTAATTGTCAAAACATATAGCTAAGATGGGGAGAAATCTGTCCATAATAAAGCGCTGCTCTGCCTTCTTAACAGCACTATCAACAAGGCAGGTCCTACAGGCCCTAGTTTTGTCGCACCTGGACTACTGTTCAGTCGTGGGGGATTTAGGATTATTGCAATTGGCTCAGAACAGGGCAGCACGGCTGGCCCTTGGATGTACACAGAGAGTTAACAATAATAATATACATGACAATCTCTCCTGGCTCAAAGTGGAGGAGAGATTGACTTCATCACTACTTGTATTTGTGAGAGGTATTGACATGTTGAATGCATCGAGCTGTCCGTTTGAACTACTGGCACACAGCTCAGACACCCATGCATACCCCACAAGACATGCCACCAGAGGTCTCTGAATAGACTATGGGAGTCCAGAACAGACTATGGGAGGCGCACAGAACTACATAGAGCCATGACTACATGGAACTCTATTTCATATCAAGTAACTCATGCAAGCAGTAAAATTGTATAAAAAAAACCATACAAATACACCTTATGGAACAGCGGGGACTGTGAAGCAACTGCCTTGGCAGCAGCGAATGGGGATCCATAATAAATACAAATACTGTGGCCATCGTGCTAGCCTTTCTAGTCAGTTGAATGAGAGAGCCAAGCCAACTGAAAACTGATGAGAGAAGCACCAGATAAACAAAACATTTTAAATGTTATCATCACGGGTGAGCGAGTTATAAAGCATATGATATGAAACACCAAGTTAAGCGGACTGTAATGATATAATTGTTGTTGTTTTTTTTTATGATGTTTTGATAGTTTAATTATTTCCGAAAAGTCTGTTAGAATAGAAGCTAAAGTTAGCTCCAGTCAAGCTAGCCTGTCGTCATGGCAACAGGACCAAGGACCGTTCACACAGAGCGTAAACAAAGGTAAACATTGTAACTTGCTGTTTTTAGGGATATGTTGAGAATTACATGACGAAAATGTATCTATACGATAAGATGATAGTTAAAACCTTTCTATATTTTTTTTTGTATGTTGGCTATTTAGAATTGTATAAGAGTAGCCAAGTCAGTTGACAAACTGTATTGAAAAGAGAATCACAAGATACACAAACTATTATACATTTTCAAGGTTTCAGACTCCCTTCATTCTTCTCACCATACCCTATCCAGGTCCCAAGGTTTAAGAGGGTACACTACTAGACCATGTGTTGTGGTTTTTCACTATGAGCTAAAAGGGTTTAAGAGGGTACTCCGGCCTACGCTTCGCCATTGCAGAGCGAGTAGTCAATGTTGCGTTATGCGAGTACCATACATTACTACATTTTTGGTCACTTTACCTGAAAAATGTTGGGACACAGACCATCATAATGCATTGTAAACAACTACCATGCTTTCATGTTTCACTAAATGCTACTAGTACAAAACCATGGTATTCTTTTCATTGTATTACCATAGTTAATTTTTGTACCATGGCAGCTAGTACAATGAAACAAATGTAATGTTTTTTTGGTCAGTACCATGGTAGAAAAATACCATGGTACTGGAGCAAATACCATGGTATTTTCCTACCATGGTAGTACAATGAAAAAACTGCCATGGTACTAGCATGAGTTTTTGATCACCACCATGGCAGGAAAATACCATGGTATTTGCATCAGTACCATGATATGTTCCTGCCATGGTGGTGACCAGAATAAAAACATGATAGTACCATGGTATTTTTTTCATTGTTCTACCATGGTACATTTTTGGAAGGGAGAGCAAGCGAACGTAGCTACTGTGTCTTATATCTTATCGCTACAAACATTTTAAGGAAATCGTATTTATCACATTTCCAAAAGGCCTCTGCAATTTGTCCTGGCAGGATGATTGGGGGTTCTGACCTGTTTCATTATTGCAGAAATTGGACAGAACCACTAGAGAGATATTGAAATCGGCAAATAATGATCAAGATGGCCAAGGTAATGTTAGTAGCAAAATGAATCAGTTAACTTAGCTCAGCTGCTGTATTGGGGACCATACTGACTTACTTGCTAGTTAACTAGCAGCTACTTTAGTATGAATGCATTTGACCATTTTGACAGTTTTAAACTTGACTGTCCAGTCTTTTTTTTGTTGCATGACACTGCTTCTTGTCTAACTGCTGTCCTGCTACTGTGCTAATGAGGAAATAATCCATTCCAGTGCCCATATGACAGGAGCCTGCTCTGTTGCTGGTGCTGTATTTAAAATGGTGAACTTATGACATTGAGACAGACCATGGGCATTTATTGGCCAATATAATAAGGACTGATATTGGTGGTAACTGACTGTGCTTTATGAAAGACAGTGGGTGTGTTAGCTACAGATTGTTACATCAGATAATGTGATTTAACCAAAGATGTTTGGTATCTATTCAACTTTCAAGTCAAGTTTAAGTTGTATAATGTCACGTGCACAAGTTAAGTGAAATGTCTTTGTTGCCTTACTGTGAGTTACAGGTTAGGTACTGTTTGATGTAGCACAGTGAATTTTCGAACAACCTTAACTTGGCGATACTATAGTATCTTTGTTCTTGATTCAGCCAAACCTCTATCTTCTAAAATGTCAGAGTCCAGTTGCAGGTGGTGCTTTTGAATTAAGAAAATGCTACGTTATGAAAATAAATATTTGTTTTGCTCCATGAAGTAATCCAACAATGTGTACGCTACCATATTGTCCATTTCATATCTCCTCTCATTGTTCGGGACAGGTGAGTGTCATCATGACATGCGGCACTTTGGGGTGTGGACCCACCTGTCTCGATCAATGAGAAGATTTGAAACAAGGTTCACCCTACTCATATTGACAATTCATTCACAGTACTACTTATCAGACAGCGGCAAGTTTCAGAAGTGAGCTTGAGTACAAGTTCAACAAGTGCGCCCCGGAGTGTCCATACAGCGACAAACAATCCTGGGAAAGACGTAGAGGCGACACTTTGAGGTCGTTCCCCCGAGGACATCTTCCAGCTGGGGGGCAAGGAGGACGAGAGCATCACCCCGGACGAGTTGAGTAATCACCCTGGTAACACCCTGGTAATAGCCTACTGTAACCCCATAGACAAACAACACAACGCACATTTACATGTCGAGAAAAGTGAAAAGATGGTTGTGACAACATCGACAATCCAAATATTATTTAGAGTAGGCTGACCAGACGTCCCCGTTTTCCGGGGACAGTCCCCGTTTTTGGTGGCCTGTCCCCGGCTGGAGCTGTCATCGTTTTTAACTGTGCGTTAAAAACAGACTGCAAAGTGGAATCATATTTTACGTGGCAAGAAAGACCGGGCAGCAGAGCCTACCGGTTGACGTGTCAATCGCGTCGTGCTTGTTTTGTCCAGCAGAGGGGGCTGCTCGATAGCAGCTTCATTCACTCTTCTTCTACTAGCCATTTGGTCGTCAAGTGAATCCACAACATCACAAACGTCTTTTCAAGCCAGGCAAGTTACAATCGTTTGAGATACTAGCTAGTGATGTTATGTCACAATTTATTATATAGATAGATGATCTGCTTTTATAAGGTTTTAAATAGGTTATGCTAGCTAACATTAGCTATGTCGACTAAGTTATCTAGCTAGGTTAGCTAGCTACTGTCATGGTAGTTAGGTTAAAAAACTTTCACATGTAAACATGCAGAGGACGGGCTATTTTTATAATATGATTATATTAAATTAATGCACAATTATGAGAATTTTTATTTGTAGATTACAATTTTAATGGTTTGGCATTATAATAATTAGTGTGAAAATATATATTTTGACATTTTCATGGATAACATTAGCATAATGTTTTCTGTTAGAGAGTGGAGAGGAAGGAGAGGAGGAAGACTGGATAGGAAGAAGAGTGAAGGAGATGATTACAGAGCCTGCCAATTTATTATTCCAAACAATTTTTGAGATAAAATACAAAAATGAGGCAAGCAATGGGAATCTGTTAACCAAAGTATTTTATCTAATAGTGTACTATTTATTATTAAAGATTGGAGAGGAAGGAGAAAGACAAATTTAAGGGAGTAAAAATAGTGGAGCGAGGAGAGTGTGGAAGAGTGAGGTGGAAAGGAAGAAAGAGCAGGAAGACGAGCGAATTAAAAAGGAAGAGAAAGATTGGAGGAGGAAAAAAAATTAAGAGAGTAAGAAGAGTGACACAAGGAGAGTGAAGAAGAGCAGACAGAAGAGGTACAATGGCTCTTTCCAAGAAACGGAAATGCCAGTTTAATGACAACATGAGAGAATTTCCATTTATACGCTCAGGTCAAGACGATAGAATGGTTCACGGAACCCTTTTGTAATTCCTCTTTTTTCATTTGGCAGCGGGGGAAGAATGGCAGAGGTAGAACTCCAACAGACGAAGAAGCATAACGCCTCTCTGATTGCCCCTGTTGGTATGCCCTCAGTCACCACATTCTTCAAGAAGGTAGAGCCTTCGCAAGAAGAATATGATTTAGCTGTGCAGGAGGGTGTCTTTGCGTACCACACTATGCGACACAATCATAGTTACAGATCTATGGACTGCACAGCACAACTGACACGGAAGCTTTATGAGCCGAAGTTTACATGTGCTAGGACAAAATGTGAAGCCATAGTGAGTAACGTGTTAGCACCATGGGCAACTACTTTGGTAACACAGGACCTAGACCAGGTTGAATTTGTGTCCCTGTCCATTGATGGCGTCCAATCATGGACATGTAAAGCTGCTGCCAATAGTTGTCAGATTTTGTAAGATATAAGATGGCAATACTTCTGTGGAAACAAAACTGCTTGATTTTGTTGAATTGAAAGGAGAAACAGCAGAGGAAATTTCAGCTGAGGTCCTGGTGGTCATCCAAAAATGTAACCTGGAAAACAAAGTCGTGGCATTCTCTGCCGACAACACAAATACCAACTTTGGTGGACTGAATAGGCTGGGGAGGGTCAATGTCCATACCAAAGTTAAAAATGCTCTGCAGCGGGAGGTGATTGGCTTAGGTTGTCCTGCCCACATCATTCATAACACGTCCAGAACAGCTTTGGATATGATTCCCCTTGATGTTGAGTACCTGCTCACAAAGATATTTTCATATTTTCACCGTCAAGAGTAGAAAGACTGAAGAGCTTTTGTGAGTTTGTTGTCCAGGAGTACCATAACATTTTAGGACACAGCAATGTTCGCTGGCTGTCCATGCTTCCTGCTCTAGAAAGAGTGCTGAAAATGTATGTGCCATTGAAATCCTTTTTTCTTTCTGAAGACAAATGCCCTGTTGTCCTGCGAACAATGTTTGAAGATAAGCTGACTGAACTTTGGCTGGCCTTTGTCCATGGAAACTTGACCGTATTCAGTGACACGATCAAGATGCTTGAAGGCCAGGACCGCTGTGCTGTGGAGTCAGCTGCAATTCTGAGAAACATTGAGGCAAAATTGACTGCAAGACGTGATGACAACGTCATTCCAGTTCTGGTCAGAGGACTTCTGAGAGAGCTAGAGGAAAATGGAGCAATGTCTAAAGAGAGCTTTCTCCAAACATCCCAATCATTCTTCACTACGGCTGTCAACTACTTGCAAGCATGGGGAAAGCACACAGATCATCTGAAAGATCTACATTGTCGCCTTTTAAAAAAAGGCAACCTCAGCGTGAAGAGATCCAGAAGGCAGCAGCCACACTGCAGGAAAAATGCCCCAATGTGACCGTCAATGAGGATGCATTGTTTGACGAGGTTACTGGCCTGCAAGAGTACCTAAAGGGGGGATCGCTTGAAGAATGGAAAACATCGCTTAGTCAGAGATGGAGCACGGTGGTTACCCACTTCAAAGAGAACGACATCCCACACACTAACCTGGCTAGATTAGCGTCTGTTGTCATGTGCTTACCTGGAAATAATTCACCAGTCAAGAGAGTGTTCTCCCAAATGAATGATATATGGACAGCAGCAAGAAATAGGTTCACTGTTCCTACCATCAAGGCCATGCTTATTGTGAAGACAAACTTCAACCTCCCCTGCCAGGAGTTCATGGAGAAGCTGGCCAAAGACAGAGCAATCCTGTAGAAGATATGTTCTTCTGAGAAATATACAGATTAGGTTGGTATACGTATATTGTGTAGTTACCAATCTCATCATCGTCTTATTTCTTTATTATGTTGTTAAGTATTTCACATAGACTATTGTCTGTTTTTTCAATTTTGCTCATGTTCTCTTCTGCTCTTATTGTACCCAGACTACCAGGACCACTGAATGGCTGTTCAGATCGGACAGTTCTGTCTTGTCTGTAGTGTTTCTGTAATATAGCTGTTTCCTCTATCACAGTGGGCCTGTTAGACTAAATACATGAAACTGGAATTGTCCCCCTTTTTTATTTCCTAGATAATAACATTAAATTAAGGTGACCAGATTTCTGAAATTAAAACCAAGGACATTTCCAGTTCGACGGTCAATATAGGCCCAGAAGTTTCAGTTGAGGAGACATGTTTTATATTTCTGGTTTCATGTTGTTTTTTTACTAGATGGAAACAAAATTCAATGAATCAGACGTGACTACAAGTGCCGAGTTAAGAAGAGAAAATACAAACTGTATGTTCAGTAGTGACTGAAATGATAGCGTTATAATTGAATGTTTAACTGTTCATGTATAAATGAAATGGCCATTTATGTTAACTTGCACAATTGAGTTGGACTTCAAAAATATCAAATATAAATGCCGAACACAAATAATTATTGTAGTCAATACCTTTTTCATATTAAATCCCACTCCTTAATTGCAATTATATTATTTTGTGATACAATTCTAGTACAAATTAGTGTCGAAAGTGAAAACATACCGTAGGTATGTATATGATTAGAAGAAAATCAGGGGAGCGTTCAGCAGGGAGAAACGTTGTGGAATGTTCAGATATGACTGTTTTATGAAGAACAAATACTCCTCTGACAAGTAGAATAAGGAATCATAACAGCTCTATTAATTTCTATCTGCAATGTTTGCCAACTGAATATGGAACGGGTGGCAGTGGTTCTTTTCAACCACTAGGGCGAGCTATTGAATATATATATTTTTTTAATTTACCTTTATTTTACTAGGCAAGTCAGTTAAGAACAAATTCTTATAGTATATATATATATTGGATTATGTACTTATCAAATGTGTATTCTTGGGTAACCAAATCCATAATGTATGCACCATTGCACCCTATAATGAATATTTGTATGTCATATATTCTATTGTAGAGGACTACATTTATTGGATAGTTTTGGGTGATTTTAACTGAAATAAAGCAATTGACACCTACATTTCAAACAAAGTTTCATTTATTATCATATGACATTTTATACAGAATGACTGATATGATTTTTACAATATTATACATGATTCAAGTATACATGATTATGATTCATATACATGATTCATACTTAAATATATGGTTTATAACAGAAATATAAAAGCATTGCCATTCATTGTTTATGTATTATGATAGACTTCCACGCCATTCATGTAGTTCTGCATACTGACAGTTTTTCCTTCCTGCTCATCCAGACATTAAATGTTACACACGCATAAGATCCATTGAAAATGAAAGATTAACAAATTGCACACTCTAGATATGAAAGTGTTTTACTTTAATGTGGCTGTCTAAAGTTCAGATGTCATCTAACAGTGTTCTGTAGATACCAATAACATTAACCCCTAAAGCAGTGGACGCAGTATTGGTCTAAACATAAGATGGAATGATCATATTTTGAGTTTACATTACAGTTTACAAACTGTTTATATGCATACAAATTGCATACACGAGAGAAAACAAATTGACAATGATAAAATTGGCTTAGAGAAATGAACAAAAATTGAAGGGGGATACAGTAATAAATTGAAAATATTTTAACAAAGATAAACCATTATTTTAGTTGTGAATATAGTAGCTAATTTATTTTGCCTATTCAGTTTCGGATGGTTAAATTTTTATTGTTAAAAATCCCATATAGTATATCCCAGTGATATGTTTTGCCATTGCCAGTCAAAGGGTAAGCACCGTACAGCAATGGTAAGATAACAATTCTGCAGCAACTAAATAGTTTGACATTTTTTATGATCGATCTTATAGTTGAGAAGAAACGTATAGATTTTTTTTTTTACAGAGTAGAACTTTTGATTATTCTGAGAATATCATTCACATGCTATTTTGCTTTGGTCAATATAAAATCTTCAACCCCTATTCTGTTCAGTTGATCAGAAGTGGGGGGAAAAAACAGGATGTTATTCAGATATACATGTTACTGTTTGCTGTATTAAACGGAGAAAACAAGCAAACAAAAAAAAACATATAGAAAATATATATTTAGATGTTTCCTATATGATTCTGAAGCATACAAACTGTATCAAACATGGAAAAATGATCATTTGTACAGAGTTCACAACCCCTTCACATGTTTTTACACTTCATCTGCTTCTCCATCTGCACTGTTTGGGGGTTTTAGGCTGGGTTTCTATATTGCACTTTGTGACATCTGCTGACATAAAAAGGGCTTTCTATATCCGTTTGACTGAAAGGGATTGTTGTACACTGAAAGTGATTTAATATAGTGTGTCCCTACATCATACGGTGTGCTGAATTTCAAACCTGTCAACCATTTTAGCTATTTACATTTGTCATGTTCCAGAACTGATTTGCATAGAGAATAAGTGGAGTACTGTGTGTATATATCTTTTACCGAAAAAAATTGTATTGTTACGTTTTCAACCATAAAAATGTTGTAGCAGTAGGTACAGTAGATTTGCTCAACTGGATTCACCTTAATATTAAGTGTCAAACAAGTTGGAAAATATGGGTTGGGGTTAAGAAACAGAAGATCAATTAACATTAGAAATAATATATTATATTTACTTAACAAAATAGTCCCAAACAAAACAACCCTCTTCATATTACTATAATTTTCTCTTCATATACACTTTTACCTTTCCAAACTTTGCAAGTTCATACAACCATGCACCAGTAAACCAAATCAGAACTGCACAAATTCTAGATTTTGATTTGAGAACAAAAACCTTTTGGGTTTTGCAATTAAGCATTTGTAATATAAATACAACTGAAAACTAATTTACAAAAATCAAGAAAAACATTTCCGCTTGATTTGTACAATCTTCAGACACTTCTCTGCCAGGCTCCACTTTCTGGTTAGGACAATGCTGGACCTTTTCCAGAGCTCCACTTCATACAGCCATCATAGTTTTTGAGCCCGATTGCCAGTTGATACCTGACTAATTCAAATGTATTCTCTAATCATATCACATAGTCCTCTGGATTGGAGTAACCAGACGTGGTCCCCTACTCTCCATCATGGGCGTGATTACAACGACGGATTTAAACCAATGGAAGCTCTCGGATGTGGTCATGTGACGTGGAGAGAAACCCATCCCAGTAGCATCGTGAATCAATCGCTCATCGACCGGTCCATCTGCCCTGCTCAAATTATAATCTGCAGGTTGTGCTTGAAATCAATCAATCACGCCATGCTCGTTTTCTACTGCTCCTCCCAATGGAAGCCCCCATTGACAACCGGAGGATTATATGATTGTGTGTACTGTATGTGTGTGTTTGTGTTTCCAGGGGTGTTGTGGTTGAAGAGGGGCCTTCAGATGGAAATGGGACACACGATGACCTTGTCTTCCAGCATGACGCTGGTTACCAGGAAGAAGATGTACAGTAAGAACATGAGGCCTCCCAGCAACTTGCTCATCCTCCACTTGCAGGAGGCGATGGAGATGATGACGAAGAGCAACATGAGGAAGAGGAGCACGATGGCGCAGAACAGGCCGTTGCTGCTCACCTGCACCGCCTTGAAGTCATTGACTAGGCCGTAGATGAGCCAAGGGAACGGCAGGCTGGAAGGGTAGACGGAGAAACAGAGAAATCACATGTACCGTTACTGTCTAGAGTACACTATATGGTGGTAAAGTGAAACATCAGTTGATCTTTTGACTTTCTAGGTTGACATTTTCGTCATTCAAAAGAGCATAGATCTGTGCAAAACTACTGTAACATAGAGCAGCGATAGAGCATAGATCTGTGCAAAACTACTGTAACATAGAGCAGCGATAGAGCATAGATCTGTGCAAAACTACTGTAACATAGAGCAGCGATAGAGCATAGATCTGTGCAAAACTACTGTAACATAGAGCAGCGATAGAGCATAGATCTGTGCAAAACTACTGTAACATAGAGCAGCGATAGAGCTTGCCCGAGAAGAAAACTTCAAAAAAATGACTCATTCATGCGAACAGGAGTTGGAACATTTTAAATGTGCTTTTGTACCAACTTACCCCACAGTAATGTCAAATATGTTGGAGCCTACAGAGCTGGACACAGCCATGTCACCAAGGCCTTTCCGTGCTACGATGACACTGGTGATTAGATCAGGGATTGAGGTACCAGCTGCTAATATGGTCAATCCCATGATCTCCTCTGTAATCCAGAAGGTCTCTCCAACCTGAGAGTGAAAATGGGTTAACTACATTGTTTAAACAAAGACGAAGAATCCGATTTGGCATTATGACGTCTGGCAGTAGACACGGCTGAAACTCAGTCAAATGACTGGATTTTGTTTGGATTGGTTGGCACGTTGATCTGACGGGGGAGCTGGTAGGTACTACTGGAAGTAGTTGCTTAGCTGTTAGGATTATGTGTCGTGGTCACACACAGACTGATATGCATCCACCATAATCAAAAGACTATAGGTGAGGTGATGTAATGATTGACACATTTTTTTGGCCTTATAACATTCATCTCAATTCTAGAGTAAAGAATCATGTCGGCTCTATTCATGGCATTTCTACCTGCAACGTTCCACAACATTTTACTTTGGGCCCTCCCGATACGCAACCCTGTCCTGTATCAGGAGTCGAAACGATAAAAACAAACCCTATGTTTTGATTGGCTCAGAATGAAAGTGACAGGTGTCAGGGAGGGGCTTACCTGATGAGCCCACCACACCATGAGGTAGGAGAAGGCAGCAATCCAACAGATTGAACCAATGAAAGTTATGGGGAAGAACTTCGTGGAAGTCTGAAAAAAAATCAAAGGTTTCATGAAAACTTTCAATGTCCTTTTGAAGCGTCAGCGTCATAGATTTCCACAAATCAATCAACCAAACAACCTACCAATCAATCAATTAATCAATCAATCAATCATAGCTACACCGCAAATGTTAATGTAGTCTGAGGAGTATAGCGGCTCCACTTACCTCTCTCCTGACATCCGGCAGAGAGAGCCACAGAGGGAAGACGATGGGGAGGATAAGGAGATACGTTATTCGTTTGCGGTTCGTCTCCGGCCACTCCAAACTCAGAGGAGCGTCCTCATCCTCCTCCTCCTCAGCCTACCAAACAGAGAGGGGTGGGGGGTCAGAGAGAAACAGTGACCGGAATACCAAGGCTGATTTTGGAGGTATTTAGTAGTCAAAGCCTACCGGTCCTATGTCGCCGTTCGCAGGCGAAGTGACTTCCACTTTTACGTTGGAACTGTTGGGGACGTTTTTGTCTGCGTAAAGAGACAGAAAGAGAGAGAGAGGCCAGGAGTTAGACTTGAAGGAGAGACATGGAGAGGCACTGGAGGATGTAATACAATATATATTATGTATATACAGTATATTTAGGCAATAAGGCCTGAGGCAGTGTGGTATATGGCCAATATACCACGTCTAAGGGCTTTTCTTAAGCAAGTGCCTGGACCCAGCCCTTAGTCGTGGTATATTGGCCATAGACCACAAACCCCCGATGTGCCTTATTGATATTATAAACCGGTTACAAATGTAGTTAGAACAGTAAAAATAGATGTTTTGTCATACCCGTGGTATACGGTCTCATATACCACAGCTTTCAGCCAATCAGCATTCAGGGCTGGAACCACCCAGTTTCTAATATAGTATATAGCACGTATAATGTTAAAATACTTTTACGTACATTTAAAATGTAAAGCTCACCTGCGACACCGTTGGGTTTTTCACCGTTCCCACCATCTTGACATTTCTGCTTGGCCATCTTGTGAAGAATGGAGGCCTTCTCTTTGAATCGCCCTGAAACACAATCAATGCTGCATAGAGTCAGTGATGAACCCCAACGATATGAACCTAGCTACGGATTCCCCGCTAATGGAAACATAAAACATTACACATATTTTGTTTCCATTAATGAGAAATTATGAAAACATGCCTAATGCAGAAACATATTGAAACAAATACAACAGATATAGATATTGGAAGTGTGTCTATATTGAACGTGTGTCAAAAAACTGTTGTTTTACCCCCCAGTCCCTCACCCTCACTGAGGGGGTCCAGTGTGTGGATCATGAGCTGGAAGATGCTATTCCTCATCAGGGTGTTGTGGAGGGAGGCTGATGATCCTCCTCTCTGGAGACGGGGCTTGGCCTGCAGTAGAGACCAAGGGCATAGGCTGCTTTAACATCTCTATACCAGATGATCATCTATAGCTTCAATACTAGATCATCTATTGCTTCAATACTAGATCATCTATAGCTTCAATACTAGATCATCTATAGCTTCAATACTAGATAATCTATAGCTTCAATACTATATAATCTATAGCTTCAATACTAGATCATCTATAGCTTCAATACAAAATAATCTATAGCTTCAATACTAGATCATCTATAACTTCAATACTAGATCATCTATAGCTTCAATACTAGATCATCTATATCTTCAATACTAGATCATCTATAGCTTCAATACAAAATAATCTATAGCTTCAATACTAGATAATCTATAGCTTCAATACCAGATCATCTATAACTTCAATACTAGATCATCTATAGCTTCAATACCAGATCATCTATAGCTTCAATACTAGATCATCTATAGCTTCAATACCAGATCATCTATAGCTTCAATACCAGATCATCTATAACTTCAATACTAGATCATCTATAGCTTCAATACTAGATCATCTATAGCTTCAATACTAGATCATCTATAGCTTCAATACCAGATAATCTATAGCTTCAATACTATATCATCTATAGCTTCAATACCAGATCATCTATAACTTCAATACTAGATGATCTAGTATTGAAGCTATAGATTATCTATAGCTTCAATACTAGATCATCTATAGCTTCAATACTAGATCATCTATAGCTTCAATACATAACTCTAATTTATAGCTTCAGGTGTGGAGTCAATTTGGCTTTCAATTCAGTCAAGTGAACTGAAATTCAATGTATGAATTGAGTTTCGATTTTACTTTACTGGATTGACCCCAACCTTGAACTCACAACGCATCTGTGTCTTTGGTACACAGTGGTGTAACAGTGATGCAGTTGAACACAGCGGTATGCACAGTGAATGCACAGTGTGACGTGTCAAGTGCGTGAGTGTCAATAATGGGTGTCTTGTAGTGCAAACCAGCGGTATATATTTAGAGAGTTGATATATTTCCAGAGTTAGGTCAACTTTTGTTCTAATTATAGACATTCAGCTTCATAATATTTCTTTAATATTCCCCATGTCAGGGGGGAGCCAACATGGCTGCCATGTGGAATGTTGAAGTGTCATGTAAATGTGTCTTAATGCAGAAACGCCATTGGCCCAGCACTCTAAACACATGGCTCTGGTGCAAACGAACTGACACATTTGTAGACCTTTATATTTCATTTTATTCATACAGCATTGCATTTCTATGGCAACATGCTTTGTGTGCTTGCTTAAGAGCGCTGGATATTCAGTACTGTCAATATGACAGTACACAAACAAATACATATTAAGATGCCACAATAGAACAGAAACATACCGTCAATTTGTTTTCGTCGTCACCTGTGCTTGCCTTCAAAGGAAAGAAGTAAAGAGAAAGAAATGCATGTATGAAGTCACACAAAATCGCACTTAAACAGAATATATCATCTGCCAAGAAATGCTAGTTATTGACAAGACAACGTAGCCTAATGAATTAAATAAAAGCAGCCATCATGATAAATTATCAGGATATTAAACTGTCAATAGGCAAGCCAGTTTCAAAATGATCCATAGAGAATGTACAGGTTGTAATGCAGCTGGGAAGACCTGGCGGCTTGGCAGCTGGGAAGACATAAAGCTTTTAAAACCTACAGATCCAGCTCCTCTAATCTAAAGGCACCAGTTCTTCACAGGACATATACAGGACAGTTACCGTGGAGACAGAATCCCATCTACACAACTGTTTGAGAGAGAAATTAAATTGAGAAAGCATACTGCTTTTCTGTTTGGAATGTAAGATACAGTATGATACCATAGCAAGCAGTAGGTTTCCCTCTCTAAAATAGGAAAGCCATTTGTGAAGACTTATTTGAATAGGATACGTTGATGAATACTATGGGACATGTATAGCAAGCAGGCTAAGATGACATGGCGTGTTGGGAATGCACGAAGCAAAATGCAAAATATCATATGATTGTATGAGAACATTGGAACATTTGGTTTGTGGCGTACATACATACATACACACCACTGTTGCACAACGTAACATGCCTTTTCTGTTAACCTCTATAGAGGATTGCTTTTAGGTTCTTTCGAATTATATATATTATATATCACAAGGACTGTGGTTGAATCTGTGTTTGAAATTCCCTGCTCGACTGAAGGACCTTACAGATAATAAGCATGTTAAAACACTGTTATTGAGTCCAAGCAAATTATTTTGCACATTTTTGCTCCTGAACGTATTTAGACTTGCCATAACAAAGGGGTTGTATACTTTTGCTTTTTTTATTCATTTGGAAAAAAAATGGAAAAACATTGACATTATGGTGTAGCATGTTGGCCAGTGACAAAAACATCTACATTTAATCAATTATAAATTCAGGCTGGGACATAACAAAATGTGGGAAAAGTCAAGGGGTTTGAATACTTTCTGAAGTAAAATGAATGATTTGAAATGAATGAATAACTTCAATACAACCCTGTGCAAAGACAACAGAACTGTGCAACACCTCAGCAGCTTGCTATGGTCAGACACAGTGTTATACTACAGTAACTATGTATCTTCACACCACAAAACAAGAGAATAGGAATACATGACAATACTAATAATTGTTACCTTTTAAAACGGAAGAAGAAACAGCTTGAATTATAGGAGCTAAAAGTCTTGTTACAGGAGCAGTTTGACTAAGCAGACACAGGCCAAGTGTTAGCCATACTGTAAAATACATTTTCATTACCCACATTTTCTTTTACTGAATTTCAACTATTTTCTTCAGTTAGCAGAGTTGAAAACCCTGAACAGCCTGTTATTTGTCTACCAGAAAATGGGACAACAAATACACAACCAGTTTGTATCAATGTAGACTGAGTCATGTCGTCTAGTTAAGGATTGCATTGGGGTTAGGAGGATCCATCCATAGGCACTAGAAGCCGTCTCTCAGTGTTAGTGTTAGCGGATGAGCGTTAGCCATGTGAGCGCCCAAACTTAGGCCTTTCCAGTAAGGCAGGCTAAGGCCTTGTGCTGTGTTTGATTCCCCGGCGGTTGGCTGTTGCCTAATGCTCACATGGCCCTACGGGTTATACAGGTTGTTGGGCATTGAGCCTAATAACCTGCAGAGCATCTGCTGCCGGAGCTTAGGGTTAGGAACGGATGGATTGGCAAGGTGGAGAGCTGCTGGAGGTTTGCATTGTGGCCTGGCTTACTGTGGGAGGCAGGTAGTCTAGCAGAACGTTGGGCCAGTAACCGAAAGGTCGCTGGTTCGTATCACTGAGCCGACTAGGTGAAAAATCTGACGATGTGCCCTTGAGCAAGGCAATTAACTAATTGCTCCTGTAAGTTGCTCTGGATAAGAGCACCTGCTAAATGACTAAAATGTCAAATGTGCAGACGTGGTGCCTTTTATCCCCTCTGAAACCACCGCCAAAACACTGCCACACTGTCACATTTCCAACCTGTACCGTTCTCATCACACTGCCCAGTTTGCTTAACAGTTGGTCTGCTGCATGTAATGTGATCTGAAATGGGTGCCATTATCATCACTATCACACAAGCATTTCACTGCACCTTTTATACCTGCTGTAAACTGTGGATGTGATGAATGCATTTGATTTTTGATTTGACGGCAACAGGACACTGACAATGTAAAAATGGATTCCCAACTAGGTCAGGAGGGGAGTGGGTTTGGAGAATACATTGCTTAGTTTGCAGAAACTCAAGGTTTTTGGCGTAGTCACAAATATGGTAGCAACAAATTGGGTAGACACAATACAAATATAGAAATAATATTTTACAAATCCATCTTTGTTCAACTGAAAAGTAATTGGCCTTATACTAGGCTACAGCTTATAGAATTAACCCTGTACTGCAGTAGGCTAAATCAGGGTCACACAGAGTGTTTCTGGGTAGTCTTAAACAAATCTACTTTGAAACAAAAGGATACACCTCACACACATGGCTATGGGCTTTAAAAAGACACCTGTACTTGTCACAGTTTAAATGTATTCAATTTTCAGTTTGCATCCCAATATTACACTTTATATACATCACAGAAGACTTAAATATAACAAAACCATTTGACATAGAGTATTTTTATTTTTTTATAATGTTAATTCATTATGAAAAATGTTAACAGTCCACCCATGAGGCCACTAGAGGGCGATTTGGTCATTTGACTGCAGGAAAATGATTTATTAAAGAACAAATAATG
Organism: Brachymystax lenok tsinlingensis; assembly: GCA_030435695.1. NCBI lineage: Eukaryota > Metazoa > Chordata > Actinopteri > Salmoniformes > Salmonidae > Brachymystax > Brachymystax lenok. Next base: position 14,650,866 of record CM059810.1, on the reverse strand, counting down.
ATTTGACAAATTCTGTAGGCCTATCTAGACAAACATTTTGAGGTGAATTATGTACGAGTCGACATATAAAAACAAATTCCAAAAAGATACCAAAAAGAAAGGAGCACGGGATGAACTGTGTGATATAATTATAATAGAACATCATCAAATTGATAGTTATTAACAGAGGCATAGATGTCTCTAGGTACAGCATCTGGGAGTGAGTAAACAATGCACTAATGGATGATCTGTTTGCTCCACAAACAGGGTCATTGAAGTTAATAGGGATCGTTACATTGTTTTTATATCACGTAGCTTGGCCTCCCTAACTCTCTTTATACCTCTGCAATAACAATGGAAACATACTTAGATTTTTTTTTTACTCTAAGTACTATTTTCCACAAAGTGTTTTGGCTGTAAAAGCGCAACTCAAACACTAGACATGTCCTCACAGCTAAAACAATATTTACCAAAATGCTGGGGGATGGCTTGGAGAGGGAATTTGCAGGGTTTTCATACTCTCCATACATGAACATACATGCAAACACACATACAGGACATACATACATACATACATACATACATACATACATACACACACTGTACTATAACAAATATTTGGAAGAGAAAATCAACATATATATCAAATGCATATTTTTTTACTTCTTTCGGTGCCTCAATAACAGGAAATAGCTATGTCTGGAATTCAGTCAAACTTGCACTGCAGTGGGTAACTGCACCATTGGAAAGGGCATGCTAGGAAAGGGAGAGGGAGATACCCAGTCAGTTGTACAACTGAATGCATTCAACTGAAATATGTCTTCCGCATCTGAATCAGGGAGGTCCGGAAGGCTGCCTTAATCGACATCCACGTCTTTGGCACCCGGGGGGAACAGTGGGTTAACTGCCTTGTTATGTAATGCGATTAATTAAAGTGTAATTAATTCAAACTGCCAATCAAAATTATCTTTATAAGGAACACGTGAAACTTTCGAAAATAACTATTATTCACAGTATACTGTAGCCGTGAGTTCCATAAAGCTGCCAGCCAGCCAGGGCTTTCTGTGAAGCCGGGAGTTTCTGCAAGTATCCTTGCAAGGCAGAAGTCAATTGTGTCCATCTGACCCGCCAAGCTCCCAGACTTAGAGAGGATTAATCCACAGAGATAACCGTATTTAGAACAGTAATTTCAAACCCTTCATGTGAACTCTCATAACAACCTTCACGTGTCACAACGTGACGTTTGATTCGACCCTCACCCCAATGCAAAGACTGGAGCATAAGCAATATAGACAATACAGACACATCTGTTTTTATGGTCTTCCCTATTTCTGAGCCGATGAAACACACTGTAGCTGATTGGTCAGTTGTGGCCCTGGGGCTTAGCACAGGAAGTGAACCCTCACAATAAAGGTAACCATTATACTAAAGCAGGGCTCTCCAACCCTGTTCCTGGAGAGCTACCTTCCTGTAGGTTTTCGCTCCAACCCCAGTTGCAACTAACCTGATTCATCTCATCAACCAGCTAATTATTAGAATCAGATGCGCTTGATTAGGGTTAAAGTGAAAACCTACAGGACTGTAGCTCTCCAGGAACAGGGTCGGAGAGCCCTGTACTAAAGATTATGGAAGCATGGACATTTACAACATGGTCCACAATCATTTACATGTCATTGAGAGGCATGATTGAAAGGATAATGTTGATGGAAATACGTGAACACTGGTGGTTGCTTTCTATCTAAATCGTCAGTGAGGATTATGCACTGCAAAATAAGCATGCAGTCTTGTCTCTTGCAAAAAATCTCCAGGCAAACACTTCCTAGTGCAGTCAGATCATGCTGGTCAAAAGCTCTTACATGTGAGTTCCAATGTCCATACTTGCATACTATTTAGAATGCATTCCCAATACATTCATTCTAAGTACTGTATGCTAGTGTACTATACTGAACAAAAATACAAACGGAACATGCAACAATTTCAACGATTTTACTGAGTTACAGTTCATATAAGGAAATTAGTCAATTGAAATACATTCATTAGGCCCTAATCTATGGATTTCACATGACTGGGAATACAGATATACATCTGTTGGTCACAGATACATGTAAAAAAAAAGGTAGGGGCGTGGATGAGAAAACCAGTCAGTATCTGGTGTGACCCCCATTTACCTCATGCAGCGCGACACATCTCCTTCACATGGAATTGATCAGGCTGTTGATTGTGACCTGTGGAATGTTGTCCCACTTCGCTTCAATGGCTGTGCGAAGTTGCTGGATATTGGCGTGAACTTTGAAACACGCTGTCACACATGTCGATCCAGAGCATTTCAAACATGCTCGATGGGTGACATGTCTGGTGAGTATGCAGGCCATGGAAGAACTGGGACATTTTCAGCTTACAGATCCTTGCGACATGGGGCTGTGCATTATCATGTTGAAACATGAGGTGATGGCGGTGGATGAATGGCACGACAATGGGCCTCAGGGTCTCGTCACGGTATCTCCGTCAATAAAATGCAATGGTGTTCATTGTCCATAGCTTCAGCCTGTCCATACCATAACCCCACTCTGTTCACAACATTGACATCAGCAAACCTCTCGCCCACACAGCTCCATACACGTGGTCTGCGGTTGTGGAGGCCAGTTGGACGTACTGCCAAATTCTCTAAAACAACATTGGATTCAGCTTTTGGTAGAGAAATTAACATTACATTTTCCGGCAACAGCTCTGTTGAACATTCCTGCAGTCAGCATGCCAATTACACGCTCCCTCAAAACTTCAGACTGTGGCGTTGTGTGAAAAAGCTACACATTTTAGTGGCCTTTTATTGTCCCAAGCACAAGGTGCACCTGTGTAATGATCATGCTGTTTAATCAGCTTCTTGATATGCCCAACCTGTCAGGTGAATGGATTATCTTGCCAAATTGAGAAATGCTCACAAACAGGGATGTAAACAAATGTGTGCACATCTTTGAGAAATAAGCTTTTTGTGTGTATGGAACATTTCAGGGATCTTTAATTTCAGCTCATGAAACATGAAATCAACACATTACATGTTGCTTTTACATTTTTGTTCAGTGTGTATATATAGTGTATATAGAGAAACATAATGTGGAAAAGATCCTCTTCTGTTCATTGCTCGTTCTTTGAGTCACTGTAGGCTTCTGTGTCTTTAGTCAGTCAGCTGCAGTCACATCATGCCCAGGGCTCGATTCCAGATAGCGATGGAACTAATGCTGCGTTCCTAACCAAGTGGGAAGGACGTGATTACCAGTTGTGAAGTCATAAATACAGTTGGATGCATCATGCATTCACGTGCTTTGAACTTTGTCAAGAAACGCTGATTGGCTAATGGCCAACAAGCTGAGTCAACCATAAACTATAAGTACAGATATCATGCTTGTAAACAAATTAGGTATTGCGCACATGTTACACAACATTAAATATATTGAGGCAATTACATGCAGTAGCCTAGAATTAGCAAAACCTCAGTTGATTGAACATTAAATTGATTTCATATGGTTTAAATATATAGGTATTTACTGTACTTATATTTTAATTCAGTCATCATGTTTTTCATTTAAGAATATTTTTTATCCCTTGCTTGTTTGTAACAATTGCAAAAATATTGGCAAATGTGTAACTCCATAGTTATCGGCGGCTGGTCACAGAAGATACAGACGGGCCTAAACATCTTGATGCAATGATTCGTGGAGATCTTCTGTGTATAAAGTGACGCAGAAGGGCAAATAAGCATCTAACGACACACTTAGCTGTTGTACGAGTGGTCTGGAGGCAGTTGGTAAATAACGAGCGTTTTCAAGTGCAACTTCACTAACGATGGTTTTGGGAAACAGCTCGGAGCTTTAACGATGCTCCTACGAGGGTTCAAACAATGAATTTAGCCTTGAGATGCTTTTGGGAAACCGGGTCCAGCCCAGGAGTCAGTCGCATTATATTTGCTGTCGTCACAAATGGTAATCAGATAAGGGTTTAAGAAGGATTGGAGTCTTAGAATGATCAGGTATGGTGAGTTCTTCTTGACTTCCACCATCTTACATATATATATATATACATCTTTCTATCTCTCTCTACATATATATATGGCTTGGGTTAAGAGCACAGACTTTACTCTGAATGACAAAACAATAAACACAATTGCTAAAAACATTTTTTTTTACTTTTCCAAGTGTTGGGTGAGTTTTGCTCTCCACACCAGCAATAGCACCTGGCTAAAATTAGCTGTGGTAAATGGATTGGAGGATTTGCAGAGGGATTACTTAAGAACTACAGACATATGAGGGCAAGCAAGTCGTACATCATGTGCTGGCTGGTTAAAAAAAAGCCCTGAGGAGTCAGGCCAGTACAAGGATGAGAGACTCCCTGTGAACAGGACAGTTTTCTCAGAAGGACGGAATACAAACAGAGTTTTTATATCCCCTTGATGATAGAAATAGTAACCACCTCTTCAAGTTGGGTTTATTAATGGCACTTGCATCTCAACATTAAGATCCGAGGTGTAAACTGAACGTACCACACATCAAATAACTACTGATCAGATACTGTGTGTTATGTAAAGGTGTAAGAGACAGGTTTGCTGCTACCCACTAAATGTTGCTGTCACTACAACATTGGTCCTTTATATAAAGAAAAAAATGAGGCTCGTAATTTAGTTATCGTTAATGAATTTTAATAAGTATTCTTAAAGTACTGCTTGCTGGAATCATATATCAAACCTCATTGCTAGATATTTTTTTTACAATATCTAGTGTCTCAAAGTGGTGAGACAATGATAATAATTATTATGTATGGATATTATTTTCTTCTAATTGCCAAATACAGGCCTATAATCTAGTCCAAATTTCACAGTAGTATTAAAGTATAAACCCCTGAAGATCTGGAATTGGGATGCAGTACAGGTTCAAAGCTACAGGTAAGCCCTAACAATCACAGCCAACATCCAGCTAGGGTTCACCTGGGCTCCGTAAGAGTGTGAATCTGAGTATATAACATCTGAGAGCAATGAATCAGACTCCAACTGAAGACAAAGACAAGAACACAGCAGGTTGGACACATGTAGGAGATATGTCACAACAGTAGAGTTTTGAATGATAATGATGCCGTTTTTTTTTTTTTGTATTTATTCTATCTATATCTGTGCACGTCAATTTATTTGCTGTGTCTTTTGGGGTTGGCCCTAATTGTTTTATCCCATGGAAATGTTTGTATAGCCTCCTTAAAATCTGAAGTTGGGTTGTAGTTGTTTTTTTACATTAGGGCCAGCATTGCTGGAGAAATACTAGCTAGCCGATCTTGATAATAAAGTACATGATGTTTAGTACATGCAGGAGTTTTATGAAAACGGTGAATGCTAAAGCTACTTTAGCCTACTGTCTTTATCTGAATGAATACAGCTGTTGAGAAGTTGGTTCAAGATGACACACTGTGCAGTGCCCATTGTTGGGCTTATCCACTCAAACCTGTCTATCCTTTGAAGAAATGTGGCCACACCAAACTACCCTCTGGAGCCATGCTGATAATAAGAATTGGAATCTCCAAACATTGAGACCTCGTCAGAGCAGCCACCCTCCCCCATTTGCAGCCCATTACAGATTCCTGGTATAAGTCGACAGTTGGTTGGTTCCAATGTTTAAAACTCCCTCAGATAACCACAGACCACTGAATTCAATAAACCAGTTAACGTGTAACCGATTTCCTATAGGTCGATGAATGTCAAAGTTAATGACAAAGTTAATAAATGGTGTGTAATTACAGTATCCATCATCAAGAAGATAAAAAGTCTACATATTTATTACTTAAATGGCATATAAATATTTCCTAAACATTGGGTGTGTAAATGTGTCTTGTGTATTGTAGTGTGTTTAAAACGTTTAAGGGAAAACTAGATTGCGTAAAGTTAGTTGACTGACTACTGCGAGTGCTGTATGTATGGTGAACCAGCTTTGCAAAGGGCTCAGAGGCCTGGTATTTAATATGGGAGTGGATGGAAGACTCCATGGAGCGACCTGCTTGGTGGTTTGACTTAGTCAGCACGAATAAGGAGGGCCATCACTGTGTGGCCATGCACAGGTGACATGCAGCTAAACCCAGTGTTAATCCCTGGGCAGGCAGAGGTTTTGGCGTCTGTCCGTCTACCTGGCCCGCAGGACGACTTTTAAATACCCTTCCCTTACGCTGCACGCGAGCAGCCTCCTGCCAAAAGCAAATGGAACGTGAGTTAAGAATACATCTGGGGAGGAAAAGGTGGCGGCAAAACTCACCTTAGGAGCGGCCTCCACCTCATCCACTTGATTCTGGCCCAATTTACTCTTTATGAGGTTCTCTACATCTGCATTGAACTTCATAAATGTCACATAACAAAAGTAGCACATCAGCAAGGCGATACTTTCCCACAGAAAGATCTGGTTATCCAAAAAGAACAGGATGAGCATCAACAGACCAATGATGTAGAAGGAGACGTCTCTGAAGAGGGGCCACCAGGTCAGCTGGAGAACCTCCTTGGAGAACAACGCGCACATCCCGATGACAAACAGGATGTTGAACACGGCCGAACCCACAATGGTTCCTATGCCCACGTTGCTGTGGGAGACGAACACCCCGATGACGGAGGTGAAGAGTTCCGGGGCAGAACCCCCGGCCGCCATGAAGGTTGCCCCGGCAACGTCGTCCGAGATCTGTAGTTTCTCCGTGATCACAGTCAGGGCCGGGACAAAGAACTCGTCGCACACAATGGCTAAGGCGATGAACATGTACAACATCCCAAACATGTGCAGACCCACGGCCCCCTGCCTTCTCTGCTCCAGGTTGAAGAGATCCGTGGGGTAGTCCCCGGTGCTCATCTCATCCATGGAAGACTTCATGGCCACGGGCATGTCCTCCATCATAGAGACGTTGTGGCCTCCCTGGTGCTTGGTGGTGAGCAGAGTTCTGTGGGGGGCCGACTGCAGTAGGTCTCCCCTGGACAAAGAAGCGGGGGAGGAGGAAAGTAGATCACCTCCATTTCCATCAAGCCCAGTAGAAGAAGTAGTCCACTGGAAGGCACCCAATGAGAAGACTGTGCTGAGGGTCACGATGCTGAGGACGAAAGCTAGAATCCTTATGGGCCTCAGTTTTCTCCGGACGTGGAGGTAGTGATGCCTTCTACTCAGGGGGAAGGAGTCCTTCTGGGACCCCATGTCAGCACCTGGCAGCATCAGTTCCATCGCTGTTGCATAGGTGGAGGCTGAGGCTCAGGCTGGCTGTGAGGCTGCACTGGCTCTGGCTGGTTTGGCAGGAGCGCTTGCCTTACAGTGTCGAGGAGAGCATAGTCCTCTACACACAACAACCAACGGGCCCCTGATGTTCTCCAGGGTCTGGGGCGTATAAAGGTTTCCTCATATTACTGTCTGGAAAACACAAACGGGGAAGAGAGAGGATTATTATAAGGTAAATCATCACATCACTCACATCTGTAGGAGTATCAATAGGCGCAATGTGAACCTTAGTTTAGACTAAGTTTATAGGCCTAGGCCTAGATTTATATACACTGAGTGTACCAAAATTTTGAACAGCTGCTGTTTCCATGACTGACCAGGTGAAATCTATGATCGCTTATTGATGTCACTTGTTAAATCCACTTCAGTGTATAGTGTAGAGGAAGAGGTGGAGACAGGTTAAAGAAGGATTTTTAAGCCTTGAGACAATTGAGAGATATGGTAGTAGGTGTCAAGAACTACAACGCTCAACAGTTTCTTGTGTATCAAGAATGGTCCACCAGCCAAAGGACATCCAGCCAACTTGACACAACTGTGGGAAGCATTGGAGTCAACATGGGCCAGCATCCCTGTGGAATGCTTTTGACACCTTGTAGAGTCCGTGGCCGACGAATTTAGTCTGTTCTGAGGGCCAAAGGGAAGTGGGGATAAAATGCAATATTAGGAAGGTGTTCTTAATGTTTTAACCATAAATGAAATACAGCTGCGTTACCTTACAGATGAATCCTACCCGGCTATCTCTAATACTTGTAAACTCGCTGATTTCAAAAAGCCTGTCCTGTTGAAAATCTAATCTCAGCTGAATGGCATTCTCACATAAATCAATATCATTGCTTAATGAAACATAATAGATATTGATTTTTAAATATGAAAACTTTGCATGAAGCAAACTATTTCATATACATTCGGTTGACTTGATTACAGTTTGATTTCTCCATGTATCAGTACCCACAAGCTTATCTTAACCAAGCTTATCTTAACCAAGCTTAGCTTAACCAAGCTTAGCCTAGGCTATTATGTTTATCAAAACCTTGGGAAAGTATCTTGAAAATCTTTCCAATATCTTTAAAACATGCATCTATTCGTGTGGTTATGACAGAGCAGATATCTAAAAACAGAAGCCGTGTGTTAGGTGAGGTGATAGGTGATAGCTGCTTAGAACTGTTAAACCAATTAGGCTCGTTTAGAACCTCCAAGCTTACAGTTCACATTTTTTACTGGCCATTTCCCCCAACGACACGACTCAAAAGGAATGTAAAACATTGTAAACAGCAAATATATCCTTAGATCGACAATGAGCCCTATTCTGTTGCATAATTGCATAACACAGACCAAAGCCAATCAACTAACCACCTAGTTCATCTTGCTAATCCAAACCAATGCAATATCAAACGCAAAAAATCTTCAGAACAAAAATAAATCCTCACAAAACAATGCATAACAATTGAAATAAAAGTACGAATTTACCACACTTGCAGTCTCCTGTTGGATGCTGTACAGAAGAAAAAAAGTTAGGTGGTGAGGAATTTGCCAGTAAAGCCAATCCTGAGTGACAAGTTCCTGTAGGCTCCAACTGTAGACTGTGAATAGCTAATGTAAATCTGCTCTAAAATTTCCTTAGCACTGAAGGGGTGGAGCTTACAGACACTAACAGTCAATCCTATGGTGAGGTGACTCCTCCCCCTCTACCTTGTGTACCTGCCTACCCGCCTCGTGACAGGAATCAACCTTACCTAAGGTCTTCTGTCTTTATTTGACTTGAGGTGAAAACGTGAGATCATGTTGCTTGAAAGACCAGAACACAACCCTATTGATAGGCCTTATCTTACCAGGCCATCGTAATGTAGCCTGGCTTCAAAGACTAAACGTAAAATAGTCAATGTAAATCTATGGCTCTCAAATTAGTATCATATGTTACGCAGATACATAAAAATGGTGTCCACGAGTTCATCTGACTCTGGGGAAGAAGATAAAGGGCCTCATTGCCAAAATCCCGATGTATCCCTTTAAGTAAGTAAGCCTTGTCTGAGCCAATCTCCTGATTGCTTTATCTACCTTTAGTTGAAAGCGCTGACTGTAAATCTCTTTGCTAAACGACCAAAATGTAAATGTACTATACTTGTCTTTGAAAATGTGCAACAGCTTTCGGTAAAGGAAATGTTTATGATGTTTTCTGTGGTAACATCAGTGGACTTTAGAGCCATTGAGATGCTTTTTTATTTTTATAAAGGAAAATAAAATAATATCTGGTTTAAAATACCACCAAGTCACCAAGACTTAAAAGCCACACTGTGTTCGCTATAGACCTACGCTGTAGACCTGCGTCTGTCAAAGACCTGTCCTTACAGAGGCTCATCGTCATATGGCGCTGTAGGTAAGCACACTCAGGGATGGGACGGGGGTAGTATTAGAATCCTTCCAACAGCTTCTTCTTCTTCTTCTTCTTCTTCTGGAAACTAAAGATGGTGGTGGTGAGGTCAGGCTAAACACGTGAGCCGTTAGCGCTGTAATTCTCTGCTGCCTCTCTGCTGAAGGTGAGCTCAACTTATCTGACCTGGACTGGCTCTCTTCAGGTCTCTCTATTTTCCCCCTCCCCCCGTGGCCCCTTACATAGGCAGGCCGTGAGGCAGCAGTTAGCCATCACCTGTTAGAAAGGTAGAATGAGTTTAAAAAGACGGGACATACATGTTTGTTCTGCTGTGTGCCTGTTTTTTGGCTGTAAACCTGTCGGCTGTATAATTGCATGCATATGGATTTCAGTACAGGAACCGTGAGCCTTTTGACACAGAAATCTTTACAGAATTAATACATTACATGGTTTTCAAACCTGCGCCAAAGGATCGGTGGGTCCCCCACGGGACGGTTGAGCTAACGTAGGCTAATGCGATTAGCATGAGGTTGTAAGTAACAAGAACATTTCCCAGGACATTGGCAGAAAGCTTAAATTCTTGTTCATCTAATTGCACTGTCCAATTTACATTAGCTATTACAGTGAAAGAATACCATGCTATTGTTTGAGGAGAGTGCACAGTTTTGAACTTGAAAAGTTATTAATAAACAAATGAGGCACATTTGGGCAGTCTTGATACAACATTTTGAACAGAAATGCAATGGTTCATTGGATCAGTATAAAACCTTGCCATCTAGTGGCCAAAATCTAAATTTCACCTGGGCTGGAATAATACATTATGGCCTTTCTCTTGCATTTCAAAGATGATTGTACAATTATTATTTTTTTTTAAATGGTAGGTTTTTCTTTGTATTATCTTTTACCATATCTAATGTGTTATATTCTCCTACATTCCTTTCACATTTCCATAAACGTCAAAGTGTTTCCTTTCAAATGGTATTAAGAATACGCATATCTTTGCTTCAGGGCCTGAGCTACAGGCAGTTAGATTTGGGTATGTCATTTTAGGCAAAAATTGAAAAAAAGGGGTGGATCCTTAAGAGGTTTTAAATGCTCTTGTCTATTACCATGCCGAGATAAAATAATATGCTCCTGACTTTTATAAGTGTAAGAAGGTACTGTATAGCAGAAGTATAGAATAGAAGTGTAGTAGAGAAGAGCACTAGTTACAGGAGGCTGGTGAGGGGAGGACGGCTCATAATAACATCTTGAATGGAGTGAATGGAATGGTATCAAACACATGGAAACCACGTGCTTGATGTGTTTGATACCATTCATTCCATTCCAGACGGTATTATGAGCCCGCCCTCCCCCAATTAATGTGCCACCAGCCACTTGTGGTACTGGTATACAGTATAAGGTAGTGTCCTTGCCCTTTGGCACTAGGTGACATGGGGTTGTGTGGGAAGGCAGCCAAACTACTTTACAGGTTAGGTTACTTTGAAGCTGACCTTGGTTAGGCCTATGAAACCGGCCATCTCGACTATATTAAGACGAACCAAGGCAGGCTAAATATATTACATTACGGGCTAAATTGTCATTTAAGGTAGAACTCTTATAATGCTCAAACTGAGGTGTTATAAAAAACAGGATTCTTATTTTCCTTTTAAATGTGAAATTATATTTATAATTTTTTCAAATAATGTTGTTTTTAGAGGCATATAAGATCAATGCCAATTTGTCAATACCAAGGGTTCAAAAGTTACTGCATGAAGCAATGATATTATTGACATTGGGACCACAAGCACATGAAATACCGATATAGCCTACAGTAAGTCTCCATTTAACACTGAATCTTCTATTCGTGATCCCATAAAAGACTGTGTTATACTTCTAATATACGGGGGAATATAGTCTTTATTCCAGTGTATTGGCAGCGCTCGCCGTGATACCCTGAAAAGAGCAATAGATTAATAGATTAATGCTCTGTGAAAATGAGATTAAGATCGGTAATGACTAAAGCTCCTGTGCTGCACTGCTTTAAATAGATGCTAAGCATTGTGTATGGACACCCTTAATGGGTTTCTGCAGTGGTTATTCAAACTTTTTTAGCGGGGACCCTATTTTTTCCGCCAGAATGTTTTGGGACCCCATTCCGCCCCAAATCACATGACACACCCTAAAATCAGTCAATTTAGATTTTTACATCAACAAATAACCTTCAATTCATTACATTTTCATCTCTTATCAAAATGAAATACATTTACTTAAAATGTCATTTTTAAAATGATATTTCTCAAAAACGTTTGTATATTGTCGCATACAATAATCTGTACTCTTAATGTTTTGTTCCTTTAAAAAATCCATATGTATTGTTTGGGCCACCCCACTGACCCCTACTTTGGTTACTGTGAGAATGACCCTATGTTGCTAGGTGGGAACCATTACCAGATTAGCCTATCTGTGGGGCGGCAGGTAGCCTAGTGGTCAGAGCGTTGGACTAGTAACCGAAAGGATGCAAGATTGAATCCCTGAGCCGACAAGGTAAAAATCTGTTGTTCTGCCCCTGAACAAGGCAGTTAACCCACTGTTCTTATCATTGAAAATAAGAATTTGTTCTTAACTGATTTGCCTGGAAAAAGTGTGGACTACCTGATTCTCTGGAAGGAAAGAGAACAGGGTGGGTCATGGTATAATACAATTTAACTTGGTTTTATTTGTATTTCTTATACCTACAATAATTATTAAAAGCATCCCATCATATACAACGTCATGCCTATTCGATGACACATTCTGCTAACTTAACTTGATAATTTGTCTCGCATTCATGAGCACCGAGTTAATTAAAAACAGAGAATGAACATTTATAATGAACAAGACAGCAGCCATATGTTTAGCTCTTTACCAAGCAGATATATTGTTACAGCAAGCCAATTACATCAAATATGGCACATTGCCACTGGGTCTTTCAGGACATGGACAAGAAGGAACAGGATAAAGCTGTGAATACCTATTAGTGCTGGGTGGAGATGGTGTAGGTCCGCTCTCCGGCGACACCCTGCGGTCACAGAGAAGCTGCAGCAGTTTCATAACAGCACTTTGACTTTGACATAACAACCCGGAAGTTGTTTGTGCAACCGACAAATGGCAGCCGCCGGCAACTCGGACTTAAAACACAAACAATTGTACCCCTCCTAGAGCTCTGCCAGTTGTCTTGCTGGTAAACAACTTTACTTAATTGCAATTTCCAAGACGCTGGAGAGTTTAGCCTACAGCTAAGTTAGTTAGTGCATGCTTTTTTTTGCGATGGATCTGTTGGAGCCTCCAACGCCGGTGAAGGATAATGCTTCTTCTCCTTCGGAGTCCAAAGCCAAGAACTGCGATCTTTCCCCCGCGATGAGAGCCAAGATCGAACGAAACAGACAGCGGGCTCTGATGCTGAGGCAAGCCCGACTGGCCAGCAGACCATCGGCAGGAGAAGTGGGTGGAACCTCGGCTAAAGTCGCTAAGATAGTCGACTCTGGAGGAGGGTTCTTCATTGATGAAGAAGAGGAGGGACAGGAGGAGCAAAGGACAAAGGAAGTGGTGCATCAACCAGGTATGTGCAGTTATAGTCAATCAAATATGGCAGGGGGAAGTATTCATATTTGTTTGTATCATGTCAACTTTAGACGTAATCTCATCTCCTCTGTATGTCTGGTGTAATAAAGATAGATTCATTGTTTGTTCATGTGCGCCCCTTTGTGGATTCATGTAATACCACATGCCAGTTGCTGAGTGACGCCCCCTATTATAAATGATGTTCATAATACATTATTTATGGCACAGTGACAATCAACAAACCACTATCTGAATGACTAGTAAATGATTGTTTTACTGGCAAGACCCCTTGGCTGACCTCTCCTCCCCTCCTACCACTCTCTCTGCTGACCTCTCCTCCCCTACTACCACTCTCTCTGCTGACCTCTCCTCCCCTCCTACCACTCTCTCTGCTGACCTCTCCTCCCCTCCTACCACTCTCTCTGCTGACCTCTCCTCCCCTCCTACCACTCTCTCTGCTGACCTCTCCTCCCCTCCTACCACTCTCTCTGCTGACCTCTCCTCCCCTCCTACCACTCTCTCTGCACTGACTGTGGTTCGGGATACGTGTGTGTTCTACAATGACTAGAATGTAATAATTGAAGTGTAGTAGTAGTAGTGTATAGGCAGTGTTGAGCCTGGGGCCAGTCTACTTGGCATCACAATTCCATAAGTAGTCTCTGCGCTCTTGAAAACTAACTGGCATTCAGACTAGTGATGAGTTCTACTGCTCTCTCTCTGACTCCGTCCTCCTCCTAGCCCCGGTGATCGAGGCAGACTATCTGCTGTGTGATGACTGTGACAAGCCGTTTATGGATTCCTACCTCAGCAACGGCTTCGATCTGGCAGTCTGTGACAACTGCAGGTGAAAGTCTTCTTGTGTCAATGACAACCAACACAAATAACGATATTGTAATATATATATATATATATATATTTTATTATTATTGTACAGTGTGATTCTCATAATAGTGTTCACATACAGTACCAGTCAAAGGTTTGGACAAACCTACTCATTCAAGGGTTTTTCTTAATTTTTTAAAACTATTTTTACATTGTAGAATAATAGTGAAGACAAACTATGCAATAACACATGGAATCATGTAGTAACCAAAATATATAAATTAATCAAAATATATTTGAGATTCTTCAAAGTAGCCACCCTTTGCCTTGATGACAGCTTTGCACACTCTTGGCATTCTCTCAACCAGCTTCATGAGGAATGCTTTTCCAACAGTCTTGAAGAAGTTCTGCTGCGCACTTGTTGGCTGCTTTTCCTTCACTCTGCGGTCCAACTCATCCCAAACCATCTTAATTGGGTTGAGGTCGGTTGATTGTGGAGGCCAGGTCATCTGATGCAGCACTCCATCACTCTCCTTCTTGGTCAAATAGCCCTTACACAGCCTGGAGGTGTGTTGGGTCATTGTCCTGTTGAAAAACAAATGATAGTTCCACTAAGTGCAAACCAGATAGGATGGCGTATTGCTGCACAGTGCTGTGGTAGCAATGCTGGTTAAGTGTGCCTTGAATTCTAAATAAATCACTGAGTGTCACCAGCAAAGCACCATCACACCACCTCCTCCATGCTTCACAGTGGGAACCACACATGCAGAGATCATTCGTTCACCTACTTTGCATCTCACAAAGACACGGCGGTTGGAACCAAAAATCTCAAATTTGGACTCATCAGACCAATGGACAGATTTCCACCGGTCTAATGTCCATTGCTCGTGTTTTTTTGGCCCAAGCAAGTCTCTTCTTATTGGTTTCTTTGCAGCAATTCGACCATGAAGGCCTGATTCACACAGTCTCCTCTGAACAGTTGACGTTGAGATGTCTGTTACTTGAACTTTGTGAAGCATTTATTTGGGCTTCACAAACTCTAATGAACTTATCCTCTGCAGCAGAGGTAACTCTGGGTCTTCCTTGCCTGTGGTGGTCCTCTTGAGAGCCAGTTTCATCATAGCACTTTATGGTTTTTGCGATTGAACTTGAAGAAACTTCCTAAGTTCTCGAAGTGTTCCGGATTGACTGACCTTCATGTCTTAATATAATGATGGACTGTCGTTTCTCTTTGCTTATTTGAGCTGTTCTTGCCTTAATATGGACTTGGTCTTTTACCAAAATAGGGTTATCTTTTGTCTACCACCCCTACCTTGTCACAACACAGCTGATTGGCTCAAACGCATTAAGAAGGAAAGAAATTCCACAAATGTACTTTTAACAAGGCAAACCTGTTAATTGAAATCCGTTCCAGGTGACTACCTCATGAAGCTGGCTGAGAGAATGCCAAGAGTGTGCAAAGCTGCCATCAAGGCAAAGGGTGGCTACTTTGAAGAATTTCAAATATAAATAGATTTTGAATTGTTTAACACTTTTTTTTTGGTTACTACATGATGTGTTGTTTCATAGTTTTGATGTCTTCACAATTATTCTCAATGTAGGAAATAGTAAACTAAAGAAAACCCTGGAATTAGTAGGTGTGTCCAAACTTTTAACTGGTACTGTATGCGCAGGACAAGTTGATCAGTATAACCGGTGGATTACTCTAAGCACATTCACTATAAACAAAATAGATATTTTTTTAACTAGGCAAGTCAGTTAAGAACAAATTATTATTTACAATGACGGCCTACCAGGGAACAGTGGGTTAACTGCCTTGTTCAGAGGCAGAACGACAGATTCTTACCTTGTCAGCTCAGGGATTCGATCCAGAAACCTTTCGGGTTACTGGCCCAACACTCTAACCACTAGGCTACCTGCACTGCAGTATTACATACAGTGCTTTAACTTACGTTGTATTGCATTGTGCTTCAATGGTAAGAGGATACCAAAATGCATCTGAAGAGGTATTCTATCTTGTCTTCCCTCTGTTAATGTCCCCCCCCATCAGAGACAACGAGGTGAAACACAAGCTGATATCCCGTACAGAGGCTAAGCAGCTCTACCTACTGAAGGACTGTGACCTGGACCAGAGGGAGCCAGCGTTGAGGTTTGTCCTGAGGAAGAACCCACACAACCCTCACTGGGGAGACATGAAACTCTACCTCAAGCTGCAGGTAGGACGAGCTAACCGATACCAACCATCACTGGTTCTAACCGGCTGCTTTCCCTTAGCCTGGTAAAATGCTAGCTTTCCTTCACCTTGTCCTCAACTGACTGTCACTGTACCAGTTTTCCCCTGCTATTGTTTGTTTACCCCCTACCTCTACTTGGACTTGTCTATAAGAACTGTGTTCAGTTTCAAAATGCTGCAATGCATTTCTTAATGATGAATGCATATTTAATGGTAAATACTCTACCGTTCAAAAGTTTGGGGTCGCTTAGAAATGTCCTTGTTTTTGAAAGAAACACTTAAAAAATGACATCAAATTGATCAGAAATACAGTGTAGACATTGTTAATGTTGTAAATGACTATTGTAGCTGGAATCGGCAGATTTTTAATGGAATATCTACATAGGCGTACAGAGGCTCATTATCAGTAACCATCACTCCTGTGTTCCAATGGCACGTTGTGTTAGCTAATCCAAGTTTATAATTTTAAAAGGCTAATTGATCATTAGAAAACCCTTTTGCAATTATGTTAGCACAACTGAAAACTGTTGTCCTGATTTAAAGAAGCAATAAAACTGGCCATCTTTAGACTGGTTGAGTATCTGGAGCATCATCATTTGTGGGTTTGATTACAGGCTCAAAATGACCAGAAACAAAGAACTTTCTTCTTAAACTCGTCAGTCTATTCTTGTTCTGAGAAATTAAGGCTATTCCATGCGAGAAATTGCCAAGAAACTGAAGATCTCGTACAACGCTGTGTACTTCTCCCTTCACAGAATAGCGCAAACTGGCTCTAACCAGAATAGAAAGAGGAGTGGGAGGCCCCGGTGCACAACTGGGCAAGAGGACAAGTACATTAGAGTGTAGTTTGAGAAACTGCCTAGAAGGCCAGCATCCCGGAGTCACCTCTTCACTGTTGACGTTGAGACTGGTGTTTTGCTGGTAATATTTAATGAAGCTACCAGTTGAGGACTTGTGAGGCGTCTGTTTCTCAAACTTTTCAAAACTTTTTACGTTGCGTGCCCTAATGAACATGACCCAGCTGTATATAGGTTAGATCAGTAAACATGGTGTTGTGCTGTGTTTCCAGGTGGAGAAACGCTCCTTAGAGGTGTGGGGCTCTGAGGAGGCCCTGGAGGAGGCCAAGGAGGCCAGAGAGGAGAACAGGGAGGTGCAGAAGCAGAAGCGCTTCAACAAAAAGGTCAAAGGTCAGTAACACTGTTTTCTGATCCTCACTCAGACACAATGCCATCTCAATAAATAAGTCACTGTAATAGAAATTCTCAGATTAGCAATTGTTTGTAAAGTTAATTTTGAAAAATCTAGTTGCAACAGGGAGACGCCACCCAGCACAGCAGCAGATAAAATGTCTAACTGGCCTCTTGGAGACAGGTCCTTTATATCCTAATCAGACAGCACCAAATGTTCTGGAAACACCAGCCTCTTGGAGACAGGTCCTTTATATCCTAATCAGACAGCACCAAATGTTCTGGAAACACCAGCCTCTTGGAGACAGGTCCTTTATATCCTAATCAGAAAGCACCAAATGTTCTGGAAACACCAGCCTCTTGGAGACAGGTCCTTTATATCCTAATCAGACAGCACCTAATGTTCTGGAAACACCAGCCTCTTGGAGACAGGTCCTTTTATATCCTAATCAGACAGCACCAAATGTTCTGGAAACACCAGCCTCTTGGAGACAGGTCCTTTTATATCCTAATCAGACAGCACCAAATGTTCTGGAAACACCAGCCTCTTGGAGACAGGTCCTTTTATATCCTAATCAGACAGCACCAAATGTTCTGGAAACACCAGCCTCTTGGAGACAGGTCCTTTATATCCTAATCAGACAGCACCAAATGTTCTGGAAACACCAGCCTGAGAGTCTTGTTGAAAGACAAAACAAAAGTGCATTTTTCAGCTGCTACAGAATCTGTGTCAATGGGATGTCATCAATACAATGCAACAGTGAATAATCAGTGTGACCTCGGTCCTTGTACATCCAGTCTGGCGTCAACCACTATCGACAGATATGAGAATAGTCCATAACGTTCATTACCAAGTCTAGTGACCATCAACCTGCACGTTGAGTGTCACAAACAGAACACTGGAAATCATGTGGCTTACAGAAAGGGGAAATATATTTACATACTAAACATTGTATGAATCACTCTAAACTGAATATGAACTTTAGTGCTCTTAAATTTCCCCATTAGTCACCTTTTTCTCGTTCCAAAACTATCTGAGCTACTGTGCTTGCCATTTTTTGGCGGTTGATTGAGCTTATGTATCAGAAGGCTGTAAACACAAAAACAGAAGTGATACAAGAAAACCGTTTTTTTTCTTCTTTTGTCTTTATTGAATAATTCCTACACACCTGTTATTGATCATTTATTGGGTTGTTCTTTTCTCTGTTGTGACCAGAGCTCCGTCGTGCGGTGAGGAGCAGCGTGTGGACAAAGGACACCAGTGCCCACCAGCACGAGTACGGCCCTGAGGAGCTAGTGGATGAAGAGGAGGATCTCTACAGGAAGGTCTGTAACACCTGTGGACATGAACTGACCTATGAGAAGATGTAGCCTAGTGTCCTTTAAACCGGATCCCGGAGCCTCACAGGGCGAGTTATTTTTTTTGTGGACCGCTGGTAAAACACCCGACATGTAAAACTGAGATTCAAATGACTGACACCTCGTACTTGACACATGTCTTGAAGCTGAAGCAAGGAGGCCTTCCTGATATAATCTCAGCACGTGCCATACACAAAGAAACCACAAGAGGGCATAAATACATCAATACATCACATTTTTACAGAGAAATGTTGTACTGCTCAGAAGCTGGTCATAGCTGTTATGTTATATCGTCAACTGTTTAGCATGTTAACTTCCATTTTGTATTGACCATTTCTAAGATCACGGAATGTGTAGAAGGATCTGCATGTGCAAAATAAATATATTTTTCCATAATGTTTATTTTTTACTTTTATTTCACCTTTTATTTAACCAGGTAAACTAGTTGAGAACAAGTTCTCATTTACAACTGCGACCTGGCTATGATAAAGCAAAGCAGTGCCACACATACAACAACACAGAGTTACACATGGAATAAACAAGCGTACAGTCAATAACACAATAGGGGAAAAAAAAGAAAGTCTATATACAGTGTGTGCAATAGGCGTGAGGAGGTAGGCAATAAATAGGCCATAGTAGCGAAGTAATTACAATTTAGCAGATGATGATGTGCAAGTAGAGATACTGGTGTGCAAAAGAGCAGAAAAGTAAATAAAAACAGTATGGGGATGAGGTAGTTGGATTGGGTGGGCTATTTACAGATGGACTGTGTACAGCTGCAGCGATCGGTTAGCTGCTCAGATAGCTGGTGTTTAAAGTTAGTGAGGGAGATATAAGTCTCCAGCTTCAGCGATTTTTGCAATTCGTTGTGATCACTTTTGTATCTGTACTTGACTTGTTTCAGATCTGTAAAACAAATGTGCTGTTTTGTGCTCTTGGTTAAGATGGAAAATTATTGTATTAATCAATAAATTGATTTCATATGCATACAATTCATTGAAAATGGTAGTCAACTTTCTTTTTCTTTGCTATCTGTTCACGTTGTAAGAAATGGGGTTGTTTTATGATCTGCATTGTTAGATTTTGGTCGCAATCCGTACACATACTTGAATATTTTGTGGGCAATTATTTCTGAAGCAACCTCCCTGTCACACGTAGTTCATCTAATGAGTGAAGGACTCCATAGTCCAGACATCACTAATCTAAAGGGAGCAACTGAAACGGTACACAATGACTCCCCCATTTTAATTTTAATTGTATTATTTTGTCCAACAATCTAGTTAATGTAACACGTATCGTCTGTCTTTCTTCTTTGTAAATGAAAGCTGCTTCACAGTAGTTATTGGATGTGACTCAGCATGTCGCACTATATCAACAAATGCAGTGCTTCATGGTTTACTCTTCATTATGATATTGATCATGTACTGTTATGACATGAGCTATTGCTAGACTGGCGGGGTGAAAAGAGAATTATAACTATATCCCCAAGCAGTCAGTCATATCAAGCCCATGGAAAATTGACCATTGTATTTTTTTTTTGTGGCTACATGAATGTGAGGTTTAAACTACTGCGTTCCCATCTTAAACGCTAGTGCAATACACCTAGACAAATGAATACACTGAACAAAAATATAATACATGTTCCAAACTGACAATGGCTGTTCAAAGCCTCACTCATGCAAAGTTTAGACTGGCAAGTCTGATGACCGTCAAACACTTGATATTAGAGCTCTGGAGTGACTTAAAGGGTAATGCTGGTGCCTCTCACCAAGCAACTAATGAGGTAGTATAAAGTACTTAAGTAAAAATACTTTTAGTTGTTTTTTGTTGTTGACGGTCTCTACTTTACTATTTACATTTCTAAAGAAAATGATCTACTTTTTACTCCATACGTTTTCCCCGATACTCAAAAGTACTCGTTACATCTTGAATGCTTAGCAGGACAGGAAAATGATCCAATTCACACACTTATCAAAAGAACATCCCTGGTCACCTCTACTGCCTCTGATCTGGCGGACTCACTAAACACACATGCTTCATTTGTAAATGGCGTATGAGTGTGCCCCTGGCTAGCCATAAATAAATAAACCATGTATGCCATCTGGTTTGCTTATGTGAAGGGAATGTATGATCTGGATGGACAGCCTTGAAAATGTTCATATTTTTGTCAGAAATAATCCTTGGTTCCTGCCTGTGCTTGGATCAGTTACTAATTAGATTGGGTAACCCAGAATGAAGGGTTTGAAAGTGCATCTAAGTTTGACTGTGACCTCTCCTCCAGCTTGCTGACAATTAAAGAGTGATTCATTTAATGTTGACTTCGAGTGTCCCGGTGTTGAATTTCCACGACACTTAATATAAGGAATTTGAAATGATTGATAGTTTTGGTACTTAAGACTATTTGAGCAATTACATTTGACTTTTGATACTTAAGTAGATTTAAAACCAAATACTTTTAGACTTTTACTCAAGTAGTAATTTACTGGGTGACTTTTACTTGAGTCATTTTCTATGAAGGTATCTTTACTTTTACTCAGGTATGACAATTTAGTAGTTTTTCCACCACTGATAGTGTGCCTGCAGTGGTGGTTCAGAAGGGGACGCTGGCCCCCTGAGACGTGGGGAGGGGGGGTTAAAACAGAAAAGAGATTGGTGCGTCGGCCGAAAGGTTAAATCCTGGGGTTCCCTTTGGGGTTCAAGAACAGTCACCAGCAGCGGTTATGAATTGAAACCCAAGGAAAAAATAGACACCTATTTAAAAGAATATATATATACTGTCTACTCTTTCCAGAAGTCCCCCATCACCACTGGTGTTCACAGGAAGGGGAACCACAAATATGAAACCCTCAATAGTTGTCCCAGTACATCAATCATCAGTGTCAACACAACCACAGGCTCTACCTGGGATCAAACCTACAACATGCGTATGAGGCGAGAGCCTTACATTTGAGCCACTCCTTATTCACACTAGGTAGCAACATGGGAGGGGGAAATAGCACTGTTTGTGACCTCTACTGGTCAGGTCCATAGTCCAAGAAACACCTGAAGACTGAAGCTTGAGGCAGACAACGGCATGGGGTCGAACTAGCTGGGGGAAGACTGCCAGGAACCGAGTGTTCTGTGTCATCCAGCATCAGTTGGAGGTAGCTGGATACATGACATCTCTAGGCCAGCCATATGGGCCAGACAGCTTGGCTGGAGGTCTGGCCAGATCAGACAAATACCTCTAGGCACAATCACATCAGTATGCAAACACAGACAATTTCTGGACAGATTGACTGATAAATTAGACGAGATTTAAAAAAAAGGTTGATCAAGTAATCAAACTATTTCCTAATTATCACTAAATCAAATACAAAAAGAAATATTTTATTGTTAGGAAATCATTTAAAATTAATTTACAACCTTTGCCAAGCAGGAGAATAACATGTTTCACATCAGTTATTCTATAATGTCTATTTACAAGTGGGTTTTCCTTTTGGTTGATTAGGAGATCAACCAGAAAACTAGAATGTGCAGGACTAGGGTTGCAAATTCTGGTAACTTGCCCTAAATTCCCAGTTCTTACAAAAATCCCAGTTGGAGATTCTCTGGAATCAGGAGGGAATAAGCATGTGGGAATCATCCCGGTGGGGAATTTGGGGAAAGTTACCAGGATTTTTCAACCCTATACTATTCCGTCAATAGGCCTAAGGGCTTGATTCAATCCATATCACCGAAGTTCAGCGCTACAGCGTGCTTGAAATGTAAAAATCATTTCCGATTGAGCTGACATATTCAGCGTTTACCGTGAATTCAGTCTCTGTGAACGTGGGAACATTGTCTTTAAAATTCTATTGTAATATAGCGGTGAACTTCAGCGATACGGATTGCATTGAGCCCTAAATCCAAAAGATACGACAACAAATTGTACATGGATGAATGTGAAATAATACCAATAAAAGAAATATGGCAGATATGTACAGTCGTGTACGTGCGTTGTTTCTGCACACATATTTAACCTCTGTTGGATAGTTAGTGTATATGTGTGACAGACAAACATTCAAAAATAAATAACTGAGAAAAAGACTAGCCTATACGAAGACGACATTAAGATACGTTGTTGGTGACACAGTGACAGGAATATATAGTCAATTGTCCTAAGAATGTTGATTTTATCAACAACCTTTCTCCCCTGAATAAAATGGCACCGTATTCCCTACATAGTACACTACTTTTGACCAGGGCTCTTAAAGGGATTAGGGTGCCTATTCGGATGCAACCTTAATGGTCCATGCTTTGATCTGACTGCTCCTCGTTCTCCTCTGTAGTAGTCTCATGAAGTGATATTACCCTGGGGTAGGATGTTATTTTGTCGTTCTCCTCTGTAGTAGTCTCATGAAGTGATATTACCCTGGGGTAGGATGTTATTTTGTCGTTCTTCTCTGTAGTAGTCTCATGAAGTGATATTACCCTGGGGTAGGATGTTATTTTGTCGTTCTCCTCTGTAGTAGTCTCCTGAAGTGATATTACCCTGGGGTAGGATGTTATTTTGTTGTTCTCCTCTGTAGTAGTCTCATGAAGTGATATTACCCTGGGGTAGGATGTTATTTTGTCGTTCTCCTCTGTAGTAGTCTCATGAAGTGATATTACCCTGGGGTAGGATGTTATTTTGTCGTTCTCCTCTGTAGTAGTCTCATGAAGTGATATTACCCTGGGGTAGGATGTTATTTTGTCGTTCTCCTCTGTAGTAGTCTCATGAAGTGATATTACCCTGGGGTAGGATGTTATTTTGTTGTTCTTTTCTGCAATCTCCTTTGCCTCCTCCTCCTCTTTCTCCTCCTCTTCTCCTTCCTCCCACTCTTCCTCCACCACTCCCTCCACCTCCTCCATGTTCGTGTCCTTCCTCCTCTTCCTCCTCTCCCTCAAAGCGCAGGGCAGACAATTCACCAGGAAGAGGAGTGCGGAGAGGCAGAGAAGGGAGAGAACTGCCCCGACACCCACCTCCAGCTCTTTATCCTCCAGTTTCTCCTCCCTCTCTCGCTCCACTCCGGGAGAGAAGTACACTGCGCTCCCTTCGTGATTCGGGGTCAACACCGCTCTCTCCAGGTCGTTCCTGGCGATCATCCCATCGCCGGCCTTGTCATAGTAGTCGTCACCGTTCCCTATGATGATGTCATTGTCCGGGAAGTTGCTATACTGAACATCCCTGTCCGATGACTCCACCAGCATGTCTGAAATATTGAGCAGCTCAAAGTTCACCTCCTCGCTTCCCATTGGGCGAAGGTCAGAGTCCAGGTTCACCCTGATCCAACCAGATCCTTTAGCCAGCCTCCTGGTTCCGCTTCCTTTCTTCGGATTGGCCAGGTCCCTGTCGACAGAGTTCGCCATTGGCTTGCAGGTGGTGACCAGGAGTTCTGCTTTCAGTAAAGGCCCACCCCCTTCGCCCTGGGCGACAACGTGCAACGACGGGCCGGGCGTCACGGCGACCACGGTCTCTGCCAATGAGGAGAGGCGCAGGGCGAAGGTACCACGGCTGAAGGCGGAGAGCAACGTGGCGCTATCATCACTGAACTGGAGCCAGACACTTATGGACGCTTCCTGGTGGAGAGAGAGAGAGGGGGGAGATCGAAGGACAATGGATAGAGAGAAGGGGGAGGGAGAGAGAGAGAAGCAGCAAGCGGGGGGGAGAGGAGGGCAAGGGAGAGAGAAGGATGGGGGAGAGAGAGAGGAGGGGGGAGGGGGAGAGAGAGAGCAAGATACGCAGAGAGAGAGAGAGGGTGAGAGAGAGAAAGAGAAAGAGAAATGTTCAGTGTCATGCTATACTGAAGCACAAATGTCCTACAATTGAAGCAAAAACTTCCCACTGAAGTTACTGTTATGTGAAACTAAAACGTTTTAGTGAATTTAGTTGGTCAACAAAAGCACAGAACACACCTGCCCATGGTTGTAGAGAATGTTGTATGCTGTCACTGTTGCTGTGACAACAGCAGGGTGGGCAGGGCTTGCATTGATTGACATGCCGAGTCCTCCCACAACCTGCACTGAGAGGTCACCTGGGGACACGGGTTCAGAGGTCACGATGACATCACAGCTACCCAGAACACCGTCCCATTGGCTTGATATGACCTGAGAGACAAGAGAGGGGTGTCAATAAAGGTATTTGCTGTTTGTATCTTGTTCAAGTTTACTTTCCAAAGGTAATAAATATATTTGAAATCTTACTCCTAGTCTCATGTGACCTACTCCCATTTGGTCAGATCTCATCATTGGTAATAACTCCCTCAACTAAAATTCACCATGCTATTCAAAATACAACATCATATTACTTGTTTGTATTATAAACCCTTTTTCAGGATCCTGTCTTTCAAAGATAATTCGTACAAATCCAAATAACTTCACAGATCTTCATTGTAAAGGGTTTAAACCCTGTTTCCCATGCTTGTTCAATGAACCATAAACAATAGCTGAACATGCACCTGTGGAACGGTCGTTAAGACACTAACAGCTTACAGGCGGTAGGCAATTAAGGTCACAGTTATGAAAACTTAGGACACTAAAGAGGCCTTTCTACACCAAAAGAAAGACGCCCAGGGTCCCTGCTCATCTGCGTGAACGTGCCTTAGGCATGCTGCAAGGAGGCATGAGGACTGCAGATGTGGCCAGGGCAATAAATTGCAATGTCCGTACTGTGAGATGCCTAAGACAGCGCTACAGGGAGACAGGCGGACAGCTGATCGTCCTCGCAGTGGCAGACCACGTGTAACAACACCTGCACAGGATTGGTACATCCGAACATCACACTTGCGGGACAGGTACAGGATGGCAACAACAACTGCCCGAGTTACACCAGGAACGCACAATCCCTCCATCAGTGCTCAGACTGTCCGCAATAGGCTGAGAGAGGCTGGACTGAGGGCTTGTAGGCCTGTTGTATGGCAGGTCCTCACCAGACATCACCGGCAACAGCGTTGCCTATGGGCACACACCCACCATCGCTGGATCAGACAGGACTGGCAAAAAGTGCTCTTCACTGACGAGTCGCCATTTTGGCTCACCAGGGGTGAAAGAATGAGCGTTACACTGAGGCCTGTACTATGGAGCGGGTTCGATTTGGAGGTGGAGGGTCCATCATGGTCTGAGGCGGTCTGTCACAGCATCATCGGACTGAGCTTGTTGTCATTGCAGGGAAGACATCCTCCTCCCTCATGTGGAACCCTTCCTGCAGGCTCATCCTGACATGACCCTCCAGCATGACAATGCCACCAGCCATACTGCTCGTTCTGTGCGTGATTTCCTGCAAGACAGGAATGTCAGTGTTCTACCATGGCCAGCGAAGAGCCCGGATCTCAATCCCATTGAGCACGTCTGGGACCTGTTGGATTGAAGGGTGAGGGCTAGGGCCATTCTCCCCAGAAATGTCTGGGAACTTGCAGATGCCTTGGTGGAAGAGTGGGGTAACATCTCACAGCAAGAACTGGCAAATCTGGTGCAGTCCATGAGGAGGAGATGCACTGCAGTACTTAATGCAGCTGGTGGCCACACCAGATACTGACTGTTACTTTTGATTTTGACCCCCCCCTTTGTTCAGGGACACATTATTCCATTTCTGTTAGTCACATGTCTGTGGAACATGTTCAGTTTATGTCTCAGTTGTTGAATCTTGTTATGTTCATACAAATATTTACACATGTTAAGTTTGCTGAAAATAAAGGCAGTTGACAGTGAGAGGATGTTTCTTTTTTTTTGCTGAGTTTATGATACTCACATGAACTGAAGTTTTCCCTGGGTGTAGACCAATCAGATTGCTCTGCTTGTCGAGGACTGCCACGTGAGGATTCTCTACCCTCAGCCAATTACGGACCATCTCTGTGGCATCCACAAACCAATCAGAGGAGCCCAGCAGGTAGGTCAGCTGACCCTGGCCCCCCTGAGCACTGAACTGGGTCAGAACCTGAACCGTGGACCTCTGATACACTGGAGAACAGCTGGGGAGCAGGGAAAGAAAGGGAGGGAGGGAGAGGTATGAGACAGGGGGTTATGAGAGAGGGGGTGGGGGGTAGAGAGAAGGATGGATGAATGAGGAGAGAGAGAGAGAGATATTATACACATCTGA
Organism: Brachymystax lenok tsinlingensis; assembly: GCA_030435695.1. Classification (NCBI taxonomy): domain Eukaryota; kingdom Metazoa; phylum Chordata; class Actinopteri; order Salmoniformes; family Salmonidae; genus Brachymystax; species Brachymystax lenok. The sequence continues at coordinate 14,623,967 of CM059810.1, read as the reverse complement.
ATGTGGCATAGAAGCTGGGCAAAACCAGAAATGGAGACATCACAAGCTTAAATATGTCGAGGGTTGGGGTAAATTCCATTTTAATTCTAGTCAATTCAAAAAGTAAACCAAACTCCAATTCAAATTCCCATTTTTCCTCATGAAAATCCTTGAAGATAATTGGAATTGGAATTTTGGTGTAGTTTCTAAATTGACTGGAATTAAAATGGAATTGACCCCAAACCTGGTTGAGATGTGACAGCAAGTCATAATGTTTGTGTTTGAATTTTTTAGCCTGTGCCATCTAGGAATAAGAGGTGGATAATGCAGAGCCTATTTTAAAGCTCTGGGTTAGGGAATTAGTAGTCTCTTCTACCAGCTGTTTGCCTGTAGTGTTTGTATGGTGAATGACGCTTTTTGGCAGTAGACCTTGGGTTTGTGTCAAATCGCACCTTATTCCCTATATAGTGCACTACTTTTGACAAAGGTACACATGACCCTGGTAAAAAGTAGTGCACTATATAGGGAATAGCGTGCCAAGTGGGACAGCCCTTCACTGTTCTACCAGACATTCCCAGTGGTGTAAAGTACTTAAGTAAAAATACTTTAAAGTACTACTTATGTCGTTTTTGGGGTATCTGTACTTTTCTTTACTATTTATATTTTTGACTACTTTTACTTCACTACATTCCTAAAGAAAATGATGTACTTTTTACTCCATACATTTTCCCTGACACGCAAAAGTACAAACATTTTGAATGCTTAGCAGGACAGAAAATGGTCCAATTCGCACACTTATCAAGAGAACATCCCTGGTCATCCCTACTGCCTCTGATCTGGCAGACTCACTAAACAGAGAACATCCCTGGTCATCCCTACTGCCTCTGATCTGGCGGACTCACTAAACAGAGAACATCCCTGGTCATCCCTACTGCCTCTGATCTGGAGGACTCACTAAACAGAGAACATCCCTGGTCATCCCTACTGCCTCTGATCTGACGGACTCACTAAACAGAGAACATCCCTGGTCATCATACTGCCTCTGATCTGGCGGACTCACTAAACAGAGAACATCCTGGTCATCCCTACTGCCTCTGATCTGGAGGACTCACTAAACAGAGAACATCCTGGTCATCCCTACTGCCTCTTATCTGGCGGACTCACTAAACAGAGAACATCCTGGTCATCCCTACTGCCTCTGATCTGGCGGACTCACTAAACAGAGAACATCCCTGGTCATCCCTACTGCCTCTTATCTGGCGGACTCACTAAACAGAGAACATCCCTGGTCATCCCTACTGCCTCTGATCTGGAGGACTCACTAAACAGAGAACATCCCTGGTCATCCTTACTGCCTCTGATCTGACGGACTCACTAAACAGAGAACATCCCTGGTCATCCCTACTGCCTCTGATCTGGCGGATTCACTAAACACAAATGCTTCCTTATAAATTATGTGTTAGAGTGACCTGGCTATGTGTAAAAAAAATTAAAACAAGAAAATTGTGCTGTCTGGTTTGCTTAATATAAGGAATCTTTTATTGTTCATACTTTTACTTTTGATACTTAAGTATATTTAAAAACAAATAATTTTAGACTTTTACACTAGTCTTTTTCTATTAAGGTATCTCTACTTTTACTCATGTATGAAAACTGAGTACTTTTTCTGCCACTGGACATTCGACTGTGGTTTGGTGTTTCAACCTCCTGCTCTGCCTTGAGATAGATAAAGATGGATTAGGAAAGGAGATTATGCTAAAAGGAGACCAGGAGGTGAACTGGGAACAGATTGCCAGGCCTTCATTGTAAAAAATTATTTGTTCTTAATTGACTTGCCTAGATAAATAAAGGTTAAATAAAAATACATAAAAATGGAAGTTCCAACTGTTCCAGTCCCCATCATTATATCAACTGCTTTAGGAATCTTGATGTTAATGACATGGCAATGTCTAATCCTGCTTTATGTAATTCCTGCTCAGTGTGTCTGCATCTTTCTCTAGACCCACGCACGCACACACGCACGCACAGGGACTCACCCGTTCTCAGTGTAGTGGTTCCACCCCTCGATGGCGCTCAGCTCGTTGTCGGACAGTGCGACGCGCAGTGGGACGACAGGAGCCCACACGGACAGACACAGGGAGCCTCTGAGCGTGCCCAGGAGAAACTCCACCCCTACACAGGTGCTGCCCACCCCTGATTCGCTTCCGTCGACGAAGAGGGTGGAGCAATCGCTTGACACCTTGTAGAATCAAATCAGAGGGTGATAAAGGGACTGGAGGATTGTGTGTCAAATCAATCCAAACAAATCACATGTTATTTGTCACAAGCTTAGTAAAACAACAGGTGTAGACTAACAGTGAAACGCTTACTTACGGGCCCTTCCCAACAATGCAGAGAGAAAAATATAAAAATAATAACAAGAGGAATAAATACACAATAACTGTTTGGAATAATCATACTAACCGTACTATTTGTGACGTATATTGAGTATATAGTATGCTTACTGGTCATAGTCTGGATATAGTTATCTTATTATGCCCAAAGTTCCCGGATGTCGTACTAAATTCGCCAAAATATGAAGTATAGACGCAGAGGACACTAGTTCCGTACTTTAGGCCTCATAATGCAATTCTGCGGTGGTTTCCAGATTTGAAGAAAATGGCAGAAAATATGCAGTCGAAGTACAACGAGAAGCGGATACAAATTCATTGCATTAACTAATTATGGCAAATGTTAAAGAAAATGTTGAAAAATGTAATAAAGTAATTACTTTTCAAATAAGTTAGCTTACACGTTATATTGGCTGACAATTTGTTAGCTACGCTGTTCTTATGAACCACATAAGTATATACTGCTGGAATGCTACGCTAACTACCCAATGTTTATTGACTTGATTATTCCCGTCATTCTTAGCATAGCTAAATGGTATAGTTGTTGTGCGTTTTTAATGGACATTCGGGTGCTTTCGTAAATTTGCTCTGGCTATCTACTCCGATTTCAGAGGACTCGTCTGAGTACCGGAACGCAGAATAATGAATTTACGAGCACTCAACACCCGTTTAATATGACCGGTGTCAGTAAATAGCAGCAAAAAAAAGTGTAATCAAATTGTTGCCAGCAGCACAGTTACAGCCACCAAGGCTCTGGATAACATGAACACTGCCTAACCAGCTCTGCTAGGACGAGTAGCATGGTCCGAGTGGTCTCATTGGTGTCTGGAAGCACTGGATAACATGAACACTGCCTAACCAGCTCTGCTAGGGCGAGTAGCATGGTCCGAGTGGTCTCATTGGTGTCTGGAAGCACTGGATAACATGAACACTGCCTAACCAGCTCTGCTAGGGCGAGTAGCATGGTCCGAGTGGTCTCATTGGTGTCTGGAAGCACTGGATAACATGAACACTGCCTAACCAGCTCTGCTAGGGCGAGTAGCATGGTCCGAGTGGTCTCATTGGTGTCTGGAAGCACTGGATAACATGAACACTGCCTAACCAGCTCTGCTAGGGCGAGTAGCATGGTCCGAGTGGTCTCATTGGTGTCTGGAAGCACTGGATAACATGAACACTGCCTAACCAGCTCTGCTAGGGCGAGTAGCATGGTCCGAGTGGTCTCATTGGTGTCTGGAAGCAGCTAGCAAGCCAGACAACGTTAGCTTGGGTGCTTGACTGCCATTGTAAAGTCAGAACGCTCAAATCAACCCTACTCCTCGTCCTGAACAACCTGGACAACAATCTGAATTTACGAGCTCACTCCGGCACTCCAGATTGAATTTAAGAACACACCCAAAGTCGTAAAATGTATAACTAACTAGTCATTTGTTATGCTAACTAGCTAGCTAGCAAGAGGTTGCATAGCAACAGCATCAACTTCCGGTAGACATGAGAAGAGCTGGTACTCTCAACTGAAAGCATACTGTTCGTTTACAGTATATAAAAATGAACTAATAGTATAGTATATACTCATTATGTATGTAGTATACAGAATATTAGTATGGTTTTTCGAACACAGCTAATGAGTAACGATAACTTAGCTAAATACACAGGGTACCAGTACCCAGTCGTAATTGAGGTAGATATGTACATTTAGGTAGGGGTAAAGTGACTAAGCAAATTGATAGATAATAAATATTAGCAGCCACGTATGTGATGAGTCAAGAGAGTTAGTGCAAAAGTGGGGGGTCAATGCAGATAGTCCGGGTAGCTATTTGGTTAACTATTTAGCAGTCTTATGGGTTGAAGCTGTTAAGGGTCCTGTTGGTTCCAGACTTGGTGCATTGGTACCGCATGCCGTGCAGTAGCAGAGAGAACAGTCTATGACTTGGGTGGCTGGAGTCTTTGACAATTTTTGGGGCCTTCCTTTGACACAGCCTGGTATAGAGGTTCTGGATGGCAGGAAGCTTGGCCCCAGAGATGTACAGGCCGTACGCACTACCCTCTGTAGAGCCTTGTGGTCGGATACCAAGCAGTTGCCATATAAAACGGTGATGCTGCCAGTCAAGTTACTCTCAATGGTGCAGCTATTTAACTTTTAGAGGATCTGTGGCCCCATGCCAAATCTTTTCAGCCTCCTGAGGGTGAAGAGGCGATGTCGTGCCTTCTTCACGACTGTGTTGGTGTGCGTGGAACATGTTAATTCCTTAGTGATGTGGACACAGAGGAACTTGAAGCTCTCGACCTGCTCCACTACAGCCCCGTCGATGTGGATGGGTGCTCGGCCCTCCGTTTCCTGTAGTCCACGATCAGCTCCTTTTGTCTTGCTGACGTTGAGGGAAAGGTTGTTGTCCCGGCACCACACTGCCCGGTTACTGACCTCGCTATAAACTGTCTCATCATCTGCAAACTTAATGATGGTGTTGTAGTCGTGGGTGAACAGGGAGTACAGGAGGGGACTAAGCAAACACCCCTGAGGGGCCCCTGTGTTGAGGGTCAGTGTGGCAGATGAGTTGTTGTCTACCGGCACCACCTGGCGGCGGCCCGTCAGGAAGTCCAGGATCCAGTTGCAAAGGGAGGTTTTCAGTTCCAGGGTCCTGAGCTGTGTGATGAGTTTGGAGGGCACAATGTTGTTGAACGCTGAGCTGTAGTCAATGAACAGCATTCTCACATAGGTGTTCCTCTTATCCAGATGGGATAGGGCAGTGTGGAGTGCAAAAAGAGATTGTGTCATCTTTGGATCTGTTGGGGTGGTATGTGAATTGGAGTGGGTCCAGGGTATCAGAGATGATGGTGCTGATGTGAGCCATGACCAGCCTTTCAGTGTTGCACGGTTCAGTGTTGCCTGTCTCGAAGCGAGCATAGAAGGCATTTAGCTTGTCTGGTAGGCTCACGTCACTGGGCAGCTCGCGGCTGGGTTTCCCTTTGTAATCTGTGATAGTTTGCAAGCCCTGCCACATCCAACAACCATCAGAGCCGGCATAGTAGGATTCGATCTTAGTCCTGTATTGACACTTTGCCTGTTTGATGGCTCGTTGGAGATCATAGCAGGATTTTTTATAAACGTCCGGATTAATGTCCCGCTCCTTGAAGCGGCAGCTCTAGTCTTTAGCTCAGAGCAGATATTGCCTGTAATCTATGGCTTCTGGTTGGGATATGTACGCACGGTTACTGTGGGGACGATGTCGTCGACTCGTCGATGCACTTGTTAATGAAGCCGGTGACTGATGTGGTAAACTCCTCAATGTTATCAAATGAATCCCGAAACATATTCCAGTCTCTGCTAGCAAAACAGTCCTGTAGCTTAGCATCCGCTTCATTGGACCACTTCCGTAATGAGCGAGTCATTGGTACTTCCTGTTTGAGACTTTGCTTGTAGACAGGAATTAGGAGCATATGGTCAGATTTGCCAAAGGGAGGTCGAGGGAGAGCCTTGTATGCGTTTCTGCTTGAGGAGTAAAGGTGAACAAGAGTCTTGTCGCCTCTAGTAGCACAGTGACATGCTGGTAAAAATAAGGTAAAACTGATTTTAGTTTCCGTGTATTAAAATCACCAACGACGAGAAACGCCACCTAGGGATGAGCATTTTCTTGTTTGCTTATGGCCTTATACAGCTTGTTGAATGCGGTCTCAGTGCCAGCATCGGTTTGTGGTGGTAAATTCACAGCTAGAAAAAAAAATTGATGTAAACTCTCTTGGTAAATAGCAGTGGTGGAAAAGGTACCTAATTGTCATACTTGAGTAAAAGTCAAGATACCTTAATAGAAAATGAAAAGAGAAAGTCACCCAGTAAAATCCTACTTAAGTATATTTGAGCAATTACATTTACTTTTGATACTTAAGTATATTTTAAACCAAATTCTTTTAGACTTTTACTCAAGTATCAAAAGTAAAAGTATATATTCTTTACATTCATGGATAGCCAGGGGCACGTTCCAACACTCAGACATCATTTACAAACGATGTTTGTGTTTAGTGAATCCGCCAGATCAGAGGCAGTAGGGGTGACCAGGGATGTTCTCTTGATAAGCGTGTGAATTAGAATATTTTCCTGTCCTGCTAAACATTTAAAATGTAACGAGTCCTTTTAGCTGTCTGGAATGTAGTGAAGTAAAAGTAAAAGTTGTCAAAAATACCAACTTAAGAAGTACTTTCAAGTATTTTTACTTAAGTACTTTACACCACTGCTTAAAAGTGTGGTCTGCAGCTTATCATGAGGTATTCTAACTCAGGCTAATAAAAACTTTAGATTTTCTTAACATTAGAGATCGCGCACTAGCTGTTGTTAACAAAAAATCACGCCGCTCTCATTCCTGTTGTTCAGGTCCTGTTGATAGGATAGTCTCAAACGGAGCTCGTCCAGTTTGTTCTCCAGTGATTTTACATTCGCCAATAGAACAGAGGGCAGAGGCGGTTTATCTGCTCGACAACGAAGTCTCATCGGGATGCCCGGCTCGTCTTGCAACGTCGCTTCCTCTTTTGAGTCCCAGGGATTATGGCTTGGTCCAGAGGTACCGACGTCCACAAGTGCCGACTCACTGAAGTAGAAATTGTCATTCAAATCGAGGTTAGTGATTGCTGTTCTGTTGTCCAGAAGCTGTTTTTCGTCATAGGAAATAATGGCAGTTAATACCAGCTCAAAAAAACACACAAAATTGGTCAGGAACGCGTAATTCAGCTGCTTTCCACTGCCATGCCATCTTTTGTGTGTGTGTGTCAGTGTGTGTGTGTGTATGTGTGAGTGTGTGTGTGCGTATACAGTATGTACAGTTGTGTCTGGTTACCTTGATGATATCATCGTTGGACGACTGACACTTCACCGCCGCGGTGATATCAGACACCTTCCCATCATGCCCCACTGCCAGCACAATGACAGGAAGTGACACGGGCTCGCTGGTCAAGATGGCCGTGTTGATGATCATGCCACTCTGTGTGTTGATGACAACAAGTTCAGTTTATTGGCCTTATTTAGGAATAAGCATATTTAGCTTTTTAAGGCAGAAACAGTCCACCGAAACACTAAAGGACCGTAGATGTATGGAGATGTATTGTAGCTATCGCATTATGCATTATTCTACTGCATAGTACATACAGATTATGTAACAAGAAAAAACAAATACACTGTGGGCCAATTTCCCTTACTAAGAGTTCTGGACTAAGATTTTTGGACTAAGAGGCATGTTCAATGGAGATTCCGGGAAACTGGCCCTGATTTAATAAAGTTCTACCTACCTCAGTTATGGGAGAGATGCCCACTATCTCTCTGTCGGTGAAGGAGAAGCTGCTCACTACTCCGCCGTGTGGTGGTGGAGGGTTTTTACGGCCTGAGTACTCCACCCACCAGCTGGCAGATACAGTCATGGCAACCCCGAAACTCCTTCGCAAGCCGTCCACTGACAGACAAGCAACCTGCTGCAGAGCAGCGGGACTGAGGGAGAGGAGGCGGGAGGACGGCGACAGGAGAAAGCGGAGGGAAAGGGGTGAGGAGTGGGGAGGAGAGAGAGAGAGAGTAGGGAGAAGAGTGGTGAGGATAAGAAAAAAGCGATTTGATGGAAATAAATCACATATGTTGGAATATTCAATAGAGTAGAATTCTCTCACATATGTGGTATCACTTGCATGCAATTTTAATAAAGTATCAAATCACAAATTGGTTAAATTGAATACGTTCCTTCACTGAGGTAATATTGTACCTGAGTAATATTGTACAGTAATATATATGATGAAGTAATACCTGTCGCTGTCCATGTGTCCCGCCAGTTTGTGGCAGATGATGGAGATGACATCATGTTTGGAGCCCTGGGTTGTCTCCAGGTTCACAACCCAGAGTTCAGAGTTCAGAGAGCGCTGGGCAACCAGAGACAGAAGGCCTTTCTTCACCTTCAGTCTGGAATAGATACAGATATAGTGTGACTTACTGTTTGTCGCTCTGAATAAGAGCGTCTGGGAAATGACTAAAATGGAAATTAAGATCGCTTTATTGTTCAACCGAAATTTGACTTCCGCTTTTAACCCAACCCCTCTGAAAGACACATACACACACATACAGTTTCTGGAGAGGAGCGGGGGGCTAGGCGCCCGGGGAGCTGTTGTTGTGGGGTGTTACGTGGGCGCAACGGCAGACAATGGCATCTAGGATTTAATACCAGCAACCCTCCGGTTGCTAGCTCACTTCTTGACAGATTTTTCCCATTGGACCCAGGATTCGAAGTGGCAACCCTCCGGTTGCTGGCTCGCCTCTCTAACCGCTCTGCGATCTGCCGGCCCCAATGTACATGTACTACATACTATTCGTACTATACAGATACAGTGGTAGTGAGAGAAATGGAATACAGTATTTATCAGTAAAAGAGAAGAACCTGCACACTGCTATGTTCCTATATGTGTTTAGGTCGTCATCAGGTCTCCCTTTTCAATTAGCTGGTTTATCACTTACATCACAGAGCATCACGTAACAAAGACTTACCGGATAACAACAAACTCTGCACTGAAATTGGCCCTCAGGTTCACAGAAATCCCTATTGGCTGTCCCGTGCGGACCGGTCCCCTGCGATAGCGAATCAGCACGTTGGAATCCAACCGTAGCTCCTCCTCTTCCTGTCCTTTGCAACAGTCTATTTCCTCTTTGGTCCTGTTGGCCTCTTTCCCCTTATTGTACTCCCTCAGAGTCACAGCTCCTACATAAAACAACTGTCTCTGAGACTGTGGTAATTTGTTTTCCACACACCTAGGGGGTGCTAGTTTGATGTTGGACGCTGTGCCGAACAATGAGTAGTACAGCTGGATGCGGTCGCCGGTGTGGGCGGAGCTGTATCTGAGGGCACCTGGGAAGGGGATGCCACCGGCTCCACCGACGACAACACCCTTGTGCCCTCGTCCCCGATTACGGGTGCGGTGTCGGTGTGTGTGCCTGGCACGCTGATTGGGTCCGAGATATAGCTGGCTGGTCTGGTCCACCACAAACCAGTCCTTAGGTAGGGCCAGGGTCACCACACACAAACCCAATGGAGGCTGGGAAGGAGAGAGGAGAAATGGATGAAGAGAGGGATTGGTGAGCGTTTGGTGGCGTACTTTATATAGAACAGAACATTTCAGTGTATTGGCCAGTGTAACAAACACACAATACAACACATCCATCATTCCGAGTCCCGCTAGAGTTCCAAAGAAAACTTTTAGTCCAGTTTCAGTCTTTTGAATGGTCACAGGTGATGGTGGTTAAATATAGTGTGTGGCACGAACAGACCTGTGTGATACAGGAAGCCTTCTGCTCCTCGGTCTCCTTGAAGCCGTGGAGGGCGATACAGCTCCCTCTGCTGGTGTCCCCTCGTACATGGAACAACACCCGCACCCTGTACCTCTCCTTCCCTCCTTCATCCCTCTCTCGCTCCACGTGTTTAGAGAGGAGAGACGCAGACAGAGGAGGGGAGAGGGGGAGGATGGGCCCAGAGACCAGCTGAGGAGTGAGAGAAGGAGAGAGAGAGAGGGTTACACTGTTAGAGAGAGGATTAGAGGAAGATCTCATATACATATTTCCTTGCAACTTCTTAGGACACAGGAATAATATAACATCTATGGAACTAATTCTCAAAATGTATAAGCAGAGACCTACAGCATTCTGCTGATTGTCAATGAGCACAATCCCAATTGATTTACCTGGCTGACAGAGTAAGGCCCGAATGAAGCCCGGACCCCCGCTTTGGAGGCTTCCCCAGCCGGAGGCACCATGAGCAGGGACTGGGAGAAGGCGAAGGGGCTGGAGTTGGAGAACAGTGAGCCCAGATCAGCCTGCAACAGGGGCAGAGCGTGCCAGGGAGGGGGGACAACGATTTTGGCCGGGAGGGAGAGAGGGAGGGGAGGCTGGGCATGGGATGTGTGTACTGGTGGATGAGAAAAAGAGATTGACAGAAAAGGAGAGGAGGGAAATACTGATATGTTTGTATCTCTTCTCTTTGGTATATTTCACATCAATTTCACATCAAGTGTTAGGCCTACACCTTCTGTAAATCACAAATATCAGCTATTTTAAACACATGAAAAAGTGAACAACTACATTTTTGGTATGTATACACTCATAAAAACGTATATATCAATACAATATATTTTTGGAAGAAAAATAACATCACTCACCGACTGCTAGGAGCGAACAGAGCGCGAGCACCTTCACACCCTCTCTCCCCCACGATGCACTGGGGCAGCTGAGCTCACCCATCATTGCACCTCTGAAGGATCCCAAAAACCACACAACCCCAAAAGTGTCATAGCACCCTTACAGCTCAGAGGCGTTGAGAGGTGTCGTGATGGTTCAGGTTCACACGCATGCAAAAATGCATCCTGGAGTAGGCTTACATTGAGCATGCACCCAAAACTGTCGTTCATAACCAGTAGGTCCTATTTCATCAATATCCTCATGAAATGGTAGGCTCTAGTGGTTGACAAAACAGTGTCCTACTACTACATGAACCACATATCCACTGACAGAGCCTCATATAATTACAATTATCAAAACTAAAATGTGACAAATGATATTTTACATAATTCTGTTATATAGTTGTTTGGTAAACTGTCCCCACCTGGCTGTGCTTAACAACAGAGGTCCCCTGGCAGGTGTTGTCCTCTCATCGGGGGGCGATGACCCAGAAATAATGTACCCTCTGATGCTTTCCTTCTCTTCTCTTGTTTTCTCTTCAGTCCCTTCTCTCTCTCTCTCTCTCTCTCTCTCTCTCTCTCTCTCTCTCTCTCTCTCTCTCTCTCTCTCTCTTCTCTTCTGCACCTGTGTCCAGGCTGAGTTTCTCTTTATCCCAATGCCATGTTTGTTCTCTTCTCTTTCATGTTCTGTTATTGCATGTTCAGGGCTTCAGCTAATGTCGCTGTTCCAAAGTTTATTTTAAAGTGAAGTCTTCTTTAGTTGGTTGGTATCTGGTGGTTGTAACTGTAGAGAAGCTTATTCCAGTGCAGAGAGATTCTGGTTCATGAAAACACTTGTATATTCAGTTCTTGTTCTTCCGCTTTTCTTGGCAGTTGAGAATTTTTTCCCCTCTGTTTTTGTTGTGGATCTCTTTGATCTTTAGGTCTTGTCGATGTGATGCTCTCTCTTTTCCTCCCTCGCTCCCTCTCTCTCTGTGTGTGTGCCAGATTCACACAATACGGATTTATTCATTTGAAACGGTGAATAATCCCTCTCTCCCTCTACCACATCCCTCCCTCCCCCTCTTTCTTACGTACTCCCCCATTTCTCTGCGAGATTGATTCACCTTAAAGTTTTAGCTAAGCACTCCCCTTCACCCACTCCTTATCTCTCCATCCATCCCTCGCTCTCTCGTCTCGTCTCGGAGTGATTTCAACTCTGTTCAGAATCAGATGGTCTATGTATCTGCTGCATTAAGCCGCTCATGTTTAATAGTTTAATCATTTTGAGGCTTAATTCTAAATGCGGTGCATCAGGGGTTGAAACCACTCTCCTCTACACAGTCAGTCTCTTAAAGTAAATAAATCCCTTTCAACTTTTCTTTTTTTTCAGCTAGTGGCCAGATTGTTTTATATATTTTTATGTTATCTCTCTCTCTGTGACATTAACACTTCCATACTCTGACTGTGCCCGAAATTATTTTCTGGTCAAAAGTAGTGCACTATGTAGAGAATAGGGTGCTATTGTGGATGCAGTCCCTGTGATGTGGTTTGCTACAGAACACACATATGTCTCTTTCTATCCCTCTATCTATCTCTCTATCCTTCTGTCATCAACACATCCAACCTATCCCTTGTTAACCCTCTGTATTTTCCTCTCACTATCCTATATGTACTCTCTCCCTCTCTGTTGATCTCACCCTCCCTCCCTCCCTCCCTCCCTCCCTCCCTCCCTCCTTCCGTCTATCCTTTCATAATCATGGTTTGATTAAATGACAGATCTGTAAGTGAACCCGCTAAACCTTTCTCCATGTGCCTGTCCCCCCACCTCACCTCCTCTCCTCCTCGCTTTCCCCCAATCCCTTTCTCCCTTACCACTCTCTCTCTCTTTCTCTCTCTCCGCCAGTCTCTCCCCCGCCACTCTTTCTCCCCCACCACTCTCTCTGTCTCTCTCCCCTGCCACTCTCTCTCTAACTATGGTAGTACCAGCGTTCCCCACCTCTCTCTCTCTAACTATGGTAGTACCAGCGTCCCCCACCTCTCTCTCTCTAACTATGGTAGTACCAGCGTTCCCCACCTCTCTCTCTAACTATGGTAGTACCAGCGTTCCCCACCTCTCTCTCTCTAACTATGGTAGTACCAGCTCCCCACCTCTCTCTCTAACTATGGTAGTACCAGCGTTCCCCACCTCTCTCTCTAACTATGGTAGTACCAGCGTTCCCCACCTCTCTCTCTCTAACTATGGTAGTACCAGCGTTCCCCCACCTCTCTCTCTCTAACTATGGTAGTACCAGCGTTCCCCACCTCTCTCTCTAACTATGGTAGTACCAGCGTTCCCCACCTCTCTCTCTAACTATGGTAGTACCAGCGTTCCCCACCTCTCTCTCTCTAACTATGGTAGTACCAGCGTTCCCCACCTCTCTCTCTCTAACTATGGTAGTACCAGCGTTCCCCACCTCTCTCTCTCTAACTATGGTAGTACCAGCGTCCCCCACCTCTCTCTCTCTAACTATGGTAGTACCAGCGTTCCCCACCTCTCTCTCTCTAACTATGGTAGTACCAGCGTCCCCACCTCTCTCTCTCTAACTATGGTAGTACCAGCGTTCCCCACCTCTCTCTCTCTAACTATGGTAGTACCAGCGTTCCCCACCTCTCTCTCTCTAACTATGGTAGTACCAGCGTTCCCCACCTCTCTCTCTCTAACTATGGTAGTACCAGCGTTCCCCACCTCTCTCTCTAACTATGGTAGTACCAGCGTTCCCCACCTCTCTCTCTCTAACTATGGTAGTACCAGCGTTCCCCACCTCTCTCTCTCTAACTATGGTAGTACCAGCGTTCCCCACCTCTCTCTCTAACTATGGTAGTACCAGCGTTCCCCACCTCTCTCTCTCTAACTATGGTAGTACCAGCGTTCCC